>CANXYC010656293.1:0-64473 GCA_948193065.1 Aleurites moluccanus | reverse complement strand
TATAGATATATATATATATATCTATATATAGATATATATATATATATATATATATATATATATATATATACACACACATAATGATAGATTTTATAAAAATTTACATTATGTTTGGGATTTTAAAATCACTCTCTTTGATATTCATTTTTTTATTTTATATTAGTCAATTTCTACAGCCATTATTAAATTATATTATTAAAAAATATTTCTTTTTATTATTTAGTATGTTAAAATAGAATATATATATATATATGACCACAATAAATAAAAAATACAAAAAAATTATTTGTTTTCTCAATTCATTTTCAAGATACATATGATTTTTTAATAATTAAATATAATATTCCCTAAAAACAGCATTTAATTATTTATCAAATAACTAATTAGACTAAAATAAATTAATTAATTTTTACCAAAAAATAATTAATTAATTAATTAATAAAAGATGAATTTTTTTTAAAAAAATTTATAGATTTTTCACTAGATCAATAATTCGACGGTTAAGTGTTTATCTCATAATATATATCTAAAAAAATGTAGAAACATGATTCAAACACTTTCGATAACCTCTAGGCTATATTTATTTTCATGCAAATGGAGAGAAAATAATAATAATAATAAAAGGAAATGGATGTAATTTCTGATTAGTTAATAAGAAAAGGAAAAGAAATGAAATGAGAGAAAATTATGATTTTGTTTAGTTGTGAAAAATAAGGCTTGTTTTTAAGAAAATAATTTAAAAAAAATAAGAAAATAGAAATTGTTGTTTAGTTATAATTATTTTCTAAATAGAACATTATAAAATAATTTTTAAAATTTAATTTTTATTTTTATTTTTCTTTATAAAGTACGCATATTTCTTCATTGAAATACATAGAGTTTTCTATAACTGCATTTTTCTAACTGTCGAATTCCACCTACTTTTATTTAATTAATTTTTTTAAACCCTATATATTATATTATTTATATAATTTTATCATCATTATCAATATCTATTTTACAAAACCAACTAACTCATCATTATCACAAGTTAAAGAAAAGTATAATCCGTTGGGACTCTTTTCTAATGAGAGGACTGACAAACTTCTTGGAATCAAAGACGGAGGAGTTAGCATTGTTAAAGAGGATTGTGTATTAGTAGGACACTGTATTTAATCTGAGGATTTTCATTGCACCTCATCCAAGGGTTATTTCTCTAAACCGGGTAAAATTTGTAAGTATGCAAGGATTTGTACCTTAGTAAGCTCTTAGAAGTTTTTGTGATAATTGGATTTATATATATATGTATAGACCTAAAATAAATTAGTCATTACTGTTACTGAATTCCAATCATATGTTGTAATTAATGAATAATGAGAAAATTAAAATAAAATCTTTTTTTCAATAAACTCAATAGGTGTAATCCATATTCCATATATACATATATTTAAAAAAAAAAAAACAGAAATTGAAATTTGAAATTGGATGTAATAGAATGATCATAAGATATGCTAAAAAAATCTTAAATCATAAATGGCATTCACTTTGTATTTCATTTTAACGAATGTTTAGTGTAATAGTAAAAATTGTTGGAAATTAATAATAATAATAATAATACCTGTTAAAAATGTAATATATATTTTATAATAAACAATTGAAAAATGAAAAATTAAACACATTTTTCTATTTTCTAAATAGAAAAATGAAAAATAGAAAAATGAAAAAGAAAACTGAAAACTGAAAATAGAAAATATTTTTCACAATTAAACATAAGCTGTATTTTCTCATTTAAATTTTAGAAAAAAAATAATTTATTTTCATTTTAGAGAAAAATAGAGGAAAATTAAAAATTAAAAGATGTGAAAAATAAAAAATTATAAAAATATTATTCTTTTACTCCTATTATTTCTATTTCATAAAATTAAAATGATAATTTTTTCTTTATTTTTTTCATTATGCAAATAAAAGATCCAAATAATATAATTTCTTTATTTAATTTTCATTTATTTCTCTTGCACAGTTAATATACCAAACATAGCTTTGAGAATTTCTCATATATAATACATCTAAATTTGGCTTTTTTATTTTTTATTTTTTACTTTTGTTAATAGCTTTTTTTAATTATTCAAATGATGGATATTAAGTAATGAATAAAATATATGAATTCTTTGAATTTCCGCATATAAAATATCTTCATCCAAACATGGTTTTAAAAAGAAAAAGAAAAAGGTCTGAGTGGGGGAGAAAGTGGAGACAGCGCACGCACGGCACAGTTTATGGTACTCAAAAACAACTTGTAAAGTAAAGATGATGAAGATTGGAAAGGCCTAAAAAAGACTTGAAAACGGACTTTGATGCAGTGAGTTCTCTTTATCCCTCCCATTTCAGGTGTTGACACCTTTATAAATCCAAATTTATGTTTGCACTATCACTCCCTTACATGACCGATATCTTAACCTAATTGATAATATAAAATAATTTTAAAAGTGAATGTTAAAATTTAAATATTATTAATATTAAATTTTTCTCCCAATATTAAATAAAAATACCACTATCTCGCTTTGGAAATATTTAATAAAAAAATTACGAAAGAAAATATTTAATTATATTAAAATCGTCTAGTTTCAAACTTGAGCGAAACCTCCAAATTAAATGTAAAACGAACACTTTTTGAAAATTTAATTTTTAATTTTTGAAAAAAATCTTAACATTGATTTTGCATTATGGGTGAATATTATATACCAATATACACTACAACAAATATTTGAGTTAATAATAATATTAGTTTAATCTAATATTACATATATATATATATATATATATATATATATATATATATATATATTATTAAATAATTAATAATAAGTTAATAGTGTTAATAAATGCATATTAATAGTTTTATGAAATATTTAAAAAACTAAAATATATGTGTTCATATCATGTTATCAAAATCAGACTGAATTAAAAAACTGAGAATTAAATTAAGGCTTAGGTCGGTGGTCAGTCCTATTTATTTGTCTCTGAAGAATCGGATTAAAAACCAGTGAATCGATCAAACCGAACCCTTTTTTATTCGAGCGAGTCAATTTTTTTTATAATTTTTTATCAAAACGATATTATTTTGGTCAATTTTATCCAACTCTTAAATTATGATCATATTACATGTTACCCTATTGCGTGAGTAGGTGTTTAAACAAATAAATATTCATTATTTACTATATATATATAACTTTTGACTTAATATGTTTGGATTGACACCATAAGGAATATGATATTATATAAAGTATTGATTTAGGTATAATTGCATTATATTTATTTTCATCATATATATAATAAATGTCAAATTATATATACATATATATGTCTATCGATTTTTTTCATTTAACTAGTTCGATTTCGATCAAATATCTGATTCTCTATTTTCATCAATTTTTTAATCAGTCTGATTTTGAAAATATTAGTTGATACAGCAATTCGATACAGTAAAAGGACAAATTTTTCTATGTCAATTTGGTTGTCATATTTCAATCACTATGTTTTAGTATCATTTTTACTAATACAGTTAAATTTATGTTTATTGTTGATAAATTATGCCTAAATATAATAATTCATAATTTAGATATAACTCGTAATTATATATAAATTTTGTATTATAAATTGTTGTACATTATACATTAAAATTTGTATTTATATATAATGTATATTAATTTATATATACAATTAAGATATATAAATAATTATAGATTATAGAATAACTCAGACAAGGACTAAAATTGATTAGATAATACTAATTTTTAAAATTAATTTTACAATTAAATTATAACTTATCAATTAATTAGATAATACAGATTTTTAAAATTAATTATTAATTAGATAATACTAATTTTTAAAATTAATTATCCAAATAAACTATAACTTATCATATTAATTAAATAATACAAATTTTTAAAATTTTATTTTTATCACTAATAAATACTCTTGAATTTTTCTGATAAATTTTAAAATTAATGCGTGCATTGGCCTCGCCGTCAGCAAAGCCTTCTCCTTTCGTCCTCTAACGATATTTAATTTCCCAATTTTTATTTTCTTAATTCCATTCACATTTTTTTAAAAATTTTGATTTGAGTTTTCGAGTTGCGGGGAAAAAAGCTTGAACTTGTGCTTCTTGAAATTAGAGAGAATAGTAGCTTGATTATAATTTGTAAGCTATTCTAAGAATTTAATTTTCTTGAAAAGTGCACTTATTCTGTCTATTTGTTTCTTTTGATGATTGTAGAGTAGTCACTTCTTTTTAATTTTATTTTGCTGCGCAAGTGTTAATTTCAGTTTTAAAATTCAGGGGTTGGAGAGTGTATCTACAGGATGAATATAGAATATCATAAGAAGCCACCTACCGAATGTTTTAAGTAGTGTTTAGCTGGAAACATAATTTTGAAAATATTTTAAACATATTTTTTTTTTCTGTTTCGATATTTTATTTTTATACTCAAATATTTAAAAAATCATTTAATATTTTTTAAATTGTAAAACGTTATTTGTATATCTATTTTAAGTAAATCTAAATACTTTTAATAGATGTAATTATAATCAAGACTCGATGCTCTGAGAAAAATTTTATTTTATTTTATTTTATTATTATTTTGAGACCTTAACAACAGATAAATAATGTTTACTGGCATTTTTCTGGTTGCAGATGGTATTAGAGAGATACTTTTCCATGTTAGGGGAATTTGGATCTGGAAGATAAACTTTGGAAAGGTACTATCCAAGGAAAAATTTTAGACCCTCTTTAGATCTGTTAGCTGTTGGATGTTATGATACAGTTACAGCTAACAGTCATATCAATATCAATAAGTTTTATTAAACAACCACGTTTAAAAAAAACTCATTTTATATTATTAATTTCGAAAAAAAAAATGAAAGGATCCGATTAAGTATAAATTAGATAATATTATATTCTTTCAGTATTTATCTAATTGTTTTAATTTAATAAGTATTTTGTTACAAAAATGAAAGTCAACTCCGACTATACCTTTATATGCCCTAGAATAAACTCACACTTCTTCTACTTCAATTCCATTTGTCAATTTCGTGAACAATAGAATGTAATTGATTTACCATAAAGAATTTAAGTAGATATGCATTTGGGGTTTGTAGTGTTATCTTAGCTCAATAAAACCTAATTCTCTATTTAATTGATAGTTTATTCTTTTAATATTTGAATTTGAATTTAATTATTTATTTGTAATACCTTTTTATCATTTGAATTTTAATTCCTAATCTCTAATTGATACTTTTTTATCATTTAAATTTAAATTTTATTATTTATTTTTAATTATTTTTATCATTTGAATATTAAAAACTATTTAAAAATATTATAAATTTAGGGTATTTTTGGGATTATTATTTTTCTTTAGGTTTTGAAAGTATTTCACTCAAATTCTATTATCTAATTTAACAAAATTCCAATATTAATTTTTTTTTATACACTGCGTTAATTCCTTGCTTGAGTTACATACTCAATTTTTTTTTTAAAATATTATGTTGGAACAATTATTTTCTTTTTTGCTCATTAATTAGATATCTATGTAGTATAATTTGGTAGCTAACAGAACAATTTTATTAGTTAGCATTCGTTGAGAACTCGTTTGTGATTTTCTTACTTCTATTTCTGGGGTTGTTTGAAGTTCTTGGTTTCATGAATACAATGGTCTCAACAGTTTTCTGATGGAGGCGGTGTGCTTTATGTTTTTCGAAAGATTACCGCAGCTCTCGTTGACAAGGCTAAGTCATCCCTACTCTTTTTTTTTTTATTCATTTGTTTGTTTTCAATTTAAAAATTGTTTTATTTTATTTTACTTATTCTTTTGAATTATTTTTTGAGAGCATATTTTATTTATTCTCAATTTATGTTTCTTGATGGATAGAGTTTGAATTTGAAGTTTTCTTCAATTTGAGTGTTACACAAGAGATCTTATGAAAATCTCAATCATCATTGAAGAAACTTGAATATCAAGAACAAGTAGTCATATTATCAAGTTATATATTAAGTATCGCATTGAATGCTTAAACCACACCTAAATTTTCTATCTCAAAACTTTCTTTTCTCTACCTTCTCTCTACATTTTATTTGTGTTATCCTCTAGAGATGTTGTCCGATTAGTCGACAGCGCCTCCTTTTTCTTTTCCTTGCTTTGTTTTTCTTTGCTTCTCTCTCATTTTTTTTGGTAGGGTAGTTTTTCTCTCCATCTTAGCTTAGTTAGTGCTGTGAAAAAATCTAGGTTTTCCTAATCCTTAAAACTGTTCCATCCTCTTTGATATTAGTGAGTTAGTTTGATGGTTTTTGTGCAACAAAGCTTGAATCTTTCCAACGAAAAGAGTGGTGCTTGTAGGGGTTGGTGATGTTTCAAGGCTTTAGTTTTTTGTCAAACTTTTTTCTAGTCCAAACTTTTATTCCGTCCAACTTAATTGCTCCTATAATTTTTTAAGAAGGTTATAATAGGTAGAGTTTTCATGTCACTCCTCCAATTTTACCTTTAGGTCACCATATTTATATAAATAAAAAAATAAATCATAAAAATTATCCGTATTGTATTAAATTTTGTTATTATGTTATATTTTATATTTTGTTTTTAATTATTTTACTTCTATTTATTTTTTATTGGTTTGCTTTTAATTATTTTGATTTAATTGTCTATATTTATCTATTTGTATAAAAAAATTATTCAAAAATAAAAATAAATAAATAAATAAAATAATAATAATAATAATAATAATGATAAATAGGAATAGGATAGATTAAAGTTTTTTAGGAGTTTTAGATTATCTAGATAACTTATTTAGATAGAATTCTAAGAATTAGAATTAGAATTATATTTAAATTTCAATTTTAATTTCAATTAGGATTAACCTTTATCTTTAATTTGAGAAGTTAGAAGTAATTTGTACCTCCTTCAATCTATTTAAAGGGAATTAAGGTTTAGAAAGTTAAATCATCCTTATTCCTCACTCTATTTTTCATAAAAATCCTCAATCTTCTTTTCATAAAAATGGTGAGAACTAGTTTCACCACTTTCAAGAAAGTCAATATGTCCTCTAAACAAGTTAAGAGAGTTCCCCCTAAAAAGAAAAGGAAAAGAAAAATTGCCTTCTAAAGCCCCTAATTATTCTATAGCGGATGTTATTGATTTTTGCCGAGAGCAATTTGATTTATTAAAAGCTTTGTGGCAATCTGAATTGGCGCTGGTTAAGAAGGATACTGTGAAAATAAAAAGGCATATGAGGGACCATTAGAGAGGGGAACCTAAAGGCACAAGAAGGATTATTGAATTTGTGAATCTTTTGTCTGATTATGAAGACAAATCGTTTGATGATGGATTTAACCTAGAGGAGGATCCTGAGCTGGATCCAAAAGTAGATGCTGAGGATCCTGAAGAGAATTAGATTCTCGTTGAAGCCCTATGGAAGTGTGATTCTTGAAATTTTCGATGGAAGTCTCCGTGTTCTTGGCATTGGCTTCTTCCTTTTAGCAGTGTGCTTGACCCTTGGAGGCATTTTGGTGGAGAAATGTAGAAGAAAAATTGGAAAATGGTTTGTGATTGAGAGAATTTGAGAGGATTAGAGGAATTTGGAAAGAGGAATTTTCAGAAGTTATGGGAAATTGGAGTTGAATAGGAATAATGAGGGTAGTTAAGAATGTTAAAGAAGGGGGAAAAATTCAAATTTTGAATTTTTTGGGCGAAATACCGATTTGACTAGCGAAATATCGGGTGTATACGGTAAAATATCGGTACCCGGTATTTAGACAGGGCGCTAGTTCTGAACCAGAGGAGCGAAATACCGATTCTACTATGAAATACCGGGTTTGATCCACAAAATACCAGTACTCGGTATACCTTACTGTTTCTCCACTCCCCCTCTCATGACTTCTGGCTGAAATACCAGTTGTTCATCAGAATACCGAGTACAATGTATAGAATACCGGTACCCGGTATACCTTACTGTTTCTCCACTTCCCCTCTTGTGATTTTTAGCCGAAATACCGATTGTTCATTAGAATACCGGGTACAGTGTATAGAATACCGGTACCCGGTATACCTTATTATTTCTCCACTCCCCCTTTCGTGATTTCTAGCCAAAATACCAGGTACAATGTATAGAATACCCGTACCCGGCATATCTTACTGTTTCTACACTCCCCCTTTCGTGATTTCTGGCCGAAATACCGGTTGTCAAGAACTTGAGTTTAATAATTTCCATTATTTAGAAAGGCTTGGTGCATTTGTACGATTATTGGATGACCAGTAATCTTTCAGATTGCTCTTATCTTGATTGTCATCACCTAGATCACGGTGTAGGTAAAGATCCAATAATAGGTTTGTTAAATTATATTATAGATCGTTTGGACTCTCTAAATAATTCTATAAATAAATTGTTCAAAAATTTAGAAGAGTTGACTCTTAGATAGAGTGAATTTGAGAAATTTTTCCTTGAGAACAAAGGCCCTTTATAACTTGTTGCCAGCTCTCGTTATCACAACAAGTTTAAAAAGCTGAAAGAAATTAGAAATAAAAGAAAAAATTCTTTAAAAGATTTTTAGGAGTAGCTCTCTGTAATTTCACCTCTGAACAGAACAATTAGAGGGAGGGCAAACTCACCTGAATGGTATCAGAGCCTAAAAAATAGGATTTTTGGATTTCTTTGAAAGAAAAGTAGGACTTTGGGGGTAAAAATAAAAATAATTTAAGTTTGGGGCGGATAAGGACTGTCAATAAAATTAAGTTAAAAGTTGAAAGACTTTTGTGTTACGTTTTAAAGTTTAAGGACGACAATATGTATTAGTCAATACTTCAAGGACAATCAGTGAAATTATTTCCAAAAATTTGCTATGTTTTTCTAATATAGTCATAATTTAAATAATATTGATTATTTCATTATTTTTTTAGTGATTAAGTAATTAATAAATTATTTAATTATTCGATTTACTCATATGAAATCTATTTTTCTTTTATAATTAAATATTATTCTCTTAATTTTCATTCTTAATTAGTTTTAGAATAATATTAATAGCTTAGATTTATTTCTTATTATATTCATATTCTTATTTTTTCTTTCAAATAAGAATGAATTAAACCTCATGAAAATCAAATATCAAATAATACAATATAATATGAATAAAGAATAAATTTATAAATTAAATTTGCAATTTTTTTGATCTTTTGATTTTATCACTAGACCAAAAGTCTCAACACGGCCATTGTCTCTTAAGCAACCTATTAATTATAAACCCACAATATAAATTTTCTCAACTTTTCCCAAGCTAATATTATATCCAAATCAATATATTATGAGTTAAAACTTATTCAGATAGTATAGTTACATATGTTTATCTGCAAGCTCCATGTGCGCATGATTTTTAGGCGAAATGAGGAAAATAAACTAAGAGAATGTTTAGATAGAAATTTTATTTCCAAAATAGAGTTTTGAAAATACTGTTTTAAAAAAAGTTATCATATTTGATTTAATTTTTTTTTAAATTTTAAAATAATATTTTGAATTAATCATTCAAATATTCAAAAAATTATTTAATATTTTTTAAACTTTAAAACGACATTTCATACATATTTTAAATATATCCAAACACCCTCTAATTTAATAGAATGACAAATTGACAAAAAACAAAGGGGAACTTACATAATGTGTGTATATATTTGAATTATTAGAAATATTTTTCAACCCACTTTACGTGTACTAATAAGTCTCTTCTATAATTGAGTTTGAGCGCATACCCTTCATATTGAATTATTCATTCAAAAATTATCTTTTAGGTAGGGACTATATTTTCATCAGTTAAGAATCATAATTGATTAATGATCCATTCTGACTTTAATGACTAGATATTACTCAAACTAAACAGAAATAAATTAGAATTGTCTAGTTATAGGGAAAATTTGAGGTGAATTTTATTTATCATATTAAATTATAGACTAAATATATAAGAAGAAAAAAAAATGATTTTTTATATTCTCATGTGTTGATCTTAAGAATCAATTTCTGACTAAAAGAAAAGAATAAATTCATTTTATTAATTAAGTCAATTTTTAAAATTTGATCACTAGGATATAAAAAATTTATAATTTCTAAGTTGTCACATTTTTTAAATTCTGATGTTAATTTATATATATTCGCGCGCGTGTACACACTAGCGAGTGAAAAGAGGGGGAAAGATGTGAAAATGGGATTGTTTTTAGAGTGAGTTGACAGGCAGTACAAATTGGTGGAAGAGTGGTGGTGCGCGGGGCACCCATGGTAGCAAGAAATATATGGACCCAATTAATATATTTGTAGCACGACCAAATGCTTCGTTAATTTTTAATGTGTTGCCCTACACAAAAAATTATGTTTGTTACCATATGGCAGCTGTTCAATCCAGTCCCCTTCCGTACTTAGCACTTTCGTCATTTTTGTGGTGCCCTCTCTCTCTCTCTCTCTCTCCCTCCCCCCCTTCTGTGTCTGCAATTTAGCTATGGCTACATTTTAGACTATTAGGCATGTATGAGAGAGAGAAAGAAAGGAATTGTGGATAAAAAGAAAAACAAGTGTCGCCTAGTTGATGATGATGATGATTATATCGTTTTTGTTTTCTTTCAATTGGTAGGACCATGAATATATATTATGTATCCTGATCCTCCTCCAATATCTGTTAATGATTAATCAAATCAAAGCATGTTCATGAATGTTTAGTATTGCTGATGATGTACATGTTGAGGTTTATTTGTAATGGCTTGGTTATACATATAATCAATCTCTTGATCATTTCACAAAATTCCCATTTTTATTTTTTCTTTTTTAACCAATTGTGAGAAATCTCATGTATTGGAATACCTTTTTAATTAGGGACAGAAAAAGGGGTGGTCTGGGTGTGTCCATCTCAGAAAAAAAAAAAAAAAAAAAAAGAGTGGGAAGAAAACATATTCTTTTTATTTATATAAAATTAAAATTATATAAATGTGTTTTCACTTTAATCATGTTCATAATAAACACCCTATAATTTAAATATTTAATTATTATATTAATTTTATGAATAATTATTACTTAATAATATTTAATCATTAAACCGGTTGGTTTGGTGTGGTTTTGACACAATATTTAATCCAATTCACTAATTATACATTTAAAATTTATTAATCCAATCCAACTCACAAAAAATAAAATCGATACATTCCAATCCAAAATTGTGAATCAGATTGTGCGGTTTTATGTCATATTAAAAAAATAATAAATTTTTAACTCATACAATTCATAATGTAATATTTAATTAATAATTATAATATATTATTATTCTAATTTTTCTTATTGACATTCTTTCGATCCAAAATAATTTAAATAAAAAAGAAAAATAATAATTTCTTAACTCAAATAAGTTAAGCTAATTAAATTGATTATATATTTTCCTATCAATATTTTTAAAATTCTTATGAATTAAAAATTTACAGAACTAGTAAATTCACATAAATTTTTTATATTCAATACTGATATATTCAATGTCATAATAAATGATTAAATATAGATCTATTAATTAGTGTGTTTCAATAAATTTTATATAAGGGACTAATAATTAAACAGATGAATAAGAAGGGAATATAACCTCACGTTCTCACCAAACATGATAAAGCAAAATTTTTTTTTTTTATTATGATTCATATCAACATGATTTTTAATTGATAATATAAAATAAAATAAAATAAAAAATAAAAAACATACAAAACAATATGAATAATATAAAAAGTTGGTTATATGGATAAATTGAGCTCCAAAAAAATTAAGAGAAAGAGAGGTGGCAGATAAAGAAATGATAGACTATTAGGGTTTGGTCAAAAATTTAGTAAACAAAGAAAAAAGAAAAATGACAAATAAAATATATTGTTGTCTTGTTGAGTTTGGTCAATTTATTATATGAACTTATTGTAAATGGACTTACTGTAAATCAACTAATTCAAGTCAAGTTTTTAATTTAGGTTTAAGTTAAAAATTGTAAATATATAACAGGTTAAGTTGGATCGATTTGCAGATTGACATATTTCATATTCAATCTAATCCATGAAATTTGGGTTGAAAAAATTTCAAATCAATCTAACTCACTACACTTATTATAATTATAGTTTAACTGCAACTTAAATTAGGTTAAGTGGGATTGGACGGATTGGGCTACTGGTGATCATCATCATCCTCATGATCTAGTCTAGTGTCCATTTCAAAGAAGAAAGGTAAACAATAGAGGATTTGAGACAAAAGCTTACAATTTGCCTCACATGGTGTAGTCAAATTATCATTTATAGCATATTTGTACTGATAAAATTATTGGCTGACAGGCAAAATTTACCTTCCACAAATAGCATGCATGCCCAAGAGTACACTCATGCTATCAAGTGTAGAAAATTACCAATTTTAGTTTTATCTATCTTTTCCAAAAAAAAAAAAAAAAGAAAAATTTACTATAGGTCAATCATGTCTTGCCCAACTTATTTTTGGCAGCTTTTATCTTTTTTTCTATTTGCCTATTTTGCGAAGTGGAGGGACTGAATTTCCTCTTCGAAGAGATGTATTATTATCAGAAAATAAATTTAGAGTCGAGTTTGTGACCGTTCAACACCTCAACTTCGATTTTACAGTTAGATCAAGGCCCCACTGGGAGAGACCCAATTTATTCGACGAACTTCTAAAGACTATCACCAAAAATCACAAAAAATAGTTTTTACTGCAAAAATTACAAGAACGTATTTTGTAATTCTTGTAAACCAAAAAATGGCATTATCATAGCTAGACAAGTCACTATAAGATCATAACACACCTAAATCATATAATACATTTTTTAAATTATTTTCCCTAAATCTTCTTCTTCTTTTTTTTTATAAAGAACATAAGGGTCATAAATCTAATGATGATGGCATTACTAAAGCAAATTTGTATAAGACTGCTCTTAATATTTAACAAGATTTTGACTAATCTAATTTCAGATCATGGCAACCCTTGTCCATATTATAGTGCAATATGCAATAAATAGTGATGAATATCCACCCAAACCCAATAAATTATTATGTACAAAGAAACAAATTGAAGGCAGCTGCCATATTATATCCAAACACAATTTTAACTTTGTTTCTTTAATATGGATGAGTTTCTTGGAATCTTTTTACATTCTTTATTTATCTAATGATCTACAAAAGGAATTTCAGAGAAGAAAGGAAGTTCTATAGTGGGGGATCACCTAAACAGAGTATAGTTTATTATTGTAGCTAATTTAAAAAAAAAATTAAAAGTTCTTGATAAAATATTCAGTTAATTCTATTAAAATAAACAAGAATATGAATATTTTGCGGTTGTAATTTGCTTCCTCTGAGATTTGTCAAAACTTTTATCATCCAATATTCCTTATTATTATAGTCTAAAGTGGGCCTCATCAACACAAAGAAAAACTCTGGTTAAACACTTAAAACTCTACAAATGAGATTCTGCCACATTTTAGTTCTGATCATGGTAGCACATATATATTTTATGATAAAGGTAGTTTAGGTGCTTAGGATAGAGACATGCTTGTTTCTTATATGTCATGAAATAACATCAAGCATTTTTTTATGATCTTGAAGAGGCACTTATTCCCTATCACCACAA
This sequence comes from Aleurites moluccanus, assembly GCA_948193065.1. NCBI lineage: Eukaryota > Viridiplantae > Streptophyta > Magnoliopsida > Malpighiales > Euphorbiaceae > Aleurites > Aleurites moluccanus. Next base: position 50,823 of record CANXYC010656293.1, on the reverse strand, counting down.
TGGTGCAAGTGAAACTTTTTGTGTAATTAAAGAGGAATCATATAAATCTTAATAATTATCTCAGTTAGCAAGTGAATTACCTCTTCATCTTATCAATAAGCTTCAACTTTGGGGATAAGATTATAAATGAAAATATTCTCTTATTTATAAATTAATTAATCTTTAATCTTGATATAAATGATTTGTGTTTTCAAAAAATTCAAAATTATAAGTACAATGACAAAAAAAATGGAAAAAAACAAAACGAACAATTTTTATTTGATTATATATCTTAATAGACTTTCGTTCATGGTATATTAAAAGAATAGTACATTAAAACAATATATTACAATTTTTAAATGAGCAAAATACCATACACTCTCATACTATCATCACAAAAATATTCTACATATGTATTTTATGGCACATTATTTCAACAATCATTGTTACTATAATTCTATCTTAATTTAACTCAATCATTGGATAAAATCTCCAACTTAATAATTGGGCAAAAATCATAACTCAACTCTTAACTCTTCAATTCAACAATTGGCCTAATTTTCACACGACCAATGCAAGGACATAAGCTCCTTTTCATAGGCATGTAAGGTCTTATTCATTGAGCAATTGACTTGCTCATTAAACTTAATTAATTTTTACTCATCACCAAATATATTATTTCATAATTTATCGACTTTCACCTAAAGTTTAGTTATATAAGAGAATTCTTATCTATACTAAATGTATTCACTAGTCAAATAAGATAAAAACACATGAAATAAATATAAGAATCTGAATTTCATTCGGATGAGAAAAAAAATAAAATAATTTATCTAGTCTAACACGAAATTACTAATATAACTTATGTTAACTTTTTTTAAACCATGATTGAGCTCTAAAACTCTCAAAAATAGCATGTTATGCAGGTACAGTTTTGGATTAGGAAAAATTACTTATCTCCTTTGCTTTTTATATGCAGAAGCACTTTGAATGGTTTTTAAAGGATAACTTAGGCTATTGGTTTCTTTCTTTTAATATTTATTATTATATTCTTTTAATTTTTTTCTTTACTAGTGTGAAAATGTAGGACTATCTGTTCCATTGACATTGCTACAGCAGAGTATTGACAGAGGACAATCAAGACCCACCAACCTCTCTCTTTAGCTTTGGTGAATTATTAATGGAGCTCTTGCCTTGACAATATTATACACGCCAATGACTGAGACAAAGGAAACAAAGGAGGAAAGTGCCAAAATCATGATCACAAAAACACCTAGGAATCTGCATAGGTCATTTCTTTGCTTATTTTCAGTTCAATAAAATAACTTTTATTAGAAAATTTTAGCCAAAGATGGGATTTATTTAGGTTCTTGATGTTAACTATTTAAAATAATTCCACTCTAATGGATCCCTCCAATCTCAAAATTAAGTGCTCAATGACTCATCTAAATTGTTCAAAATTTATATATATATATATATAATGAAAATTGTTATTTAATTACTTACCTTTTAAACTGAATTTCTTTGTCACTTAAGCATAAATAATTGGCTAATAGAATTTTGAACTTTTAAGAAACTGAAATTTATTTTTTCAGGTTCCTGAGGTAAACCGTCCCCCTGAAATTGACTTTTAACATCATTTTGTCATTACCCTTCATTTTCATTTTCTTCTTCGTCTTCTTCTTCTTGGTCGTCAAAAAATAAGAACATTTCCAATTTTAATAATTGCTTGCACTCTCTCAAATCATCAACTTTTCTCAAAGTAAGCATCATATCTTAGCCAAACAATTATCCTGAATATCAATTTTCTATCGTTGCAATTTCACATGCATTCTTTTTTCTTTTTTCTTTCCCCCCTTATATGCATACATACAAAAATTAAATAGTAATACAAATATGCATATCCAAAGTTTGTGTCAACATCTCACCATCCAATTACTTTTAAGAGAATAAGTGGATATATGTGGATATATATATTTCTAATAAAAAAAATAATTATTTTGCATACATAAAATACAACTTTTCTAGTGCCACTCATAATAATTTATATTTTTTTTGTTAAATTATGCTCATGTAAGCAACTCTCTCTCTCTCTGATACTGTTAATCTTGTTGCTAAAAATGACCAACTTAATTAGCCTTTTCTTCTTCTATAAAACCCCTCTACTTCTCTTCCCATTCTTCCCTACAAAAAACAAACACACACATTCAACTAATATTATCTTAGCCTAGCCATGATTCCAGGAGAGTTCGCAGGCATTCACTATTTCTCGCCGGAAAACCCAATTCCTTTAGCTGCTAATCTTGCCTTGCTGCAGCATGATAACTTACCAAATTTCCAATTTAATAGACTATTAACAAACTTTCATAACCCTCCATTTCCTCAACCTGTTCAAGAATTTCCCCCTCAACAGTCCTCAAGTCTAAGCAACAATTCAACTTCTGATGAAGCAGAGGAAAACCAACTCAGCATCATAGATGAAAGGAAACAAAGAAGAATGATTTCTAATAGGGAATCTGCTCGAAGATCGCGAATGAGGAAACAAAAGCACTTAGATGAGTTATGGTCTCAAGTTGTTCGTCTTCGAACTGAAAACCATAATTTAATAGATAAGTTGAATCAAGTATCTGAATGTCATGGCAGAGTTCTTCAAGAAAATGCTAGACTCAAAGAAGAAGCTTCTGATCTTCGCCAAATGCTTACTGACTTTCAAATTGGTAGTCCTTTTACTGCTGCTGCTTTAAGAGACCTCGAAGAAGTTCCTTGCAACACAGCACATCTCAGAGCTGAATCTTCAAATCAATCAATTACTAGCTCATCAGTTGATTTGCTTCATTAAGAGAAAAAAAAGGAAAGGAATGGAAGTTTTCTACAATAATTAGTTTAAGTAGTTCTTTTTGTTAGTTGGGTGGTTCTTGATGATGGGCTATATATATTGTATGAGATAAGAAAGAGGATGCAATAACAGATTTTAACTATCTTATTCTAACTAATTAAGTTTTATCATCATTTCATACATTCTCCTGCACTTTAGATCCCATTAAATGAATTAGCATAGAACTTATCGCCGCGTATGCATTAATTCTACCGCTTGAACAAAAAAAAAAAAAAAGAAAAAGAAAAAAGAAAAAAATTGAAAATGGAATCCATTAGTCCATTATATTTTCATGAACTTCTAATGCTAATAATTCTAAGAACCACCAACTTTGATTAAAATTTTCACCTGAATTATATTTATCAATCATGAAATTGGTAAAAATAATAAATAAATAAAGGATATATAATGGTAATGTATCAAATGAAATATTTATATTATTGTTTTTTTTTTCAAGTTGCTATAAGAGGAAGTAAAAGACTTTTTCTCAGGTGTACTAAAATATGGCGAAGAAGAAACTATAGTAATTGTTATAGCAGGGGTGGACCTTGTCTGAAGAGGCTCCATTCGAGGGGAGGGAAAAGGCCCCATAGCCAGTCAAGTATTGCTTACAATAGCTGGGGCAAGAAGACAAATGGTGGTGGAGGTGCTGGTGATAGTGGCTCATCATACAATTAACTACTACAATATACAAAAACATTTGAAAAGGCTATCCACTAATTAAATCACACATCCTTCCAAAACTACTACTATTCTTTGCTTTTTGTGAGGCATGCACAACCTGCCTATCTTTATTCACCTGAACTTACATTGTTTCACCAATTCTGAACCCATCCTCAGGTGTTGCTGCTTCAATTGTGCACTTTCTACTGTGATTTTAAATATTACGTAACATATCCAATTATAATGGTTGAATCACTAACACGGTCATTTTTCTAAACAAATTTATGATAGCACTGACTGTGACCATTACACTTTAACCGTCATACGCTGACACAGCCTGTGAGGCTGTGACCTTGACTGTGTTTTAAAATCTTACTCTCTGCATACCCATTGCATCAACAACTCAATAATTTACCCGTGCTGCAGATGCAGTTTCTGAATATTATTGTGATGTTTCCGCACAGTATTGTTCTGTTTCTGTTCTGTTCCTATAGATAAAAAGGCATGTGTTAGACGTGTTAATGTTATTGCATGAGTTGACCATATGCTAATGTTAATCTTCCTACTCTTGGATAGGGCATGAAATATTTATATTATATTTATTTTAATTGACTTTCTAGCCTCAAACAAATCACTTTATAAGCCTGCTTATATAAATTCAACAACATTTTGACAAAACTTCCATTCTATTGGATTTTGTTTCAATTCTGGTGAAGTCTGAATCTATACACATAAAAAAAAAAAGTTGCAGACAATGTGGATTGCTGAGTACCATATCTCCATTGGAAAAAAATAATAAAGAAAGTGCTTTGGTTATTGGTATATGCTTATCTTGAAATAATTCCATGGCTACTTTGTTTTTCATTATTTTACTGCAAGTGCACAACACTGTATCAAACTTGTAGTTTGAAAAGTTGCAGCAAGACATCATTAAGATTTAAGAAAATCATAAATATTTCTTTTTCTTTTTTAAAGAATCAATGGCTGCTTAGGATTAAATGGTATAAAATGCAAGAATTTGAGAACAAAAAGGATAATAGTGCATTTAAAACTTAAAAATATTAATTTTAAAACCTAATATATGTCAAGAATGCACAATTAAATTGTCATGCTTCGAATTTCACCGGTCATTGTCTCCTTCCATTAAAAAAAAATAAAAGTGCAGAGCGACATTAGTATGACACAAAACATGTGATAAGTGTTGATGGAGAAAATGGATGGCTAAAGATGAAAAAGAAAGTTAAGGTGAAATGTACCATAGCATCATAATGCAAATAATTTATGAATAAACCATATTAGAGCTTAAAAAAAATTCAGATAAAAGTCCACAGAAAATTAAGGTAAATTAAAAGGATATGGTGAGAAATTGCAAAGCAACCTAATTTCAGAAAGTAACGTATTTCTGAAAAACATTTTACACGATAAATAATAAAATCAAAATTTAAACTTAAATTTATTTCATAAATAAATTTATTAATAAATCAATAAATATAACTGTTAATTAACCCATAAAATAATTTTTTATAATTTTATGCAGAGGCATCCTACCAATGCATTTTATTTTTCATCACACTATATTTCGACTACAACCTTTTCAATAATCAACCTCACTTTAATTATATGATCATAACTCCTCATATATATATATAGACTTCTAATCTAAATCCAAATCTAACTTGAATATTATTTTATTTATTCCAATCCAAATTCATTTTGAATACTAATTAAAAAAAAAATTTCATCATTATCAAACAAATCCTTTTTTTAATTAAAAATTTTTAGACAAATTCTTAACATAAAGAAATCAAAACTAGAAAAATAATAATGCTATGCTTGTGGTCAAGGAAGTGGAAGAAAACCAAATAAAAGAAAACGCAAAAAAGAAATAAAGAAATAAAGAAAGAGAAGTAAGAATTTGAACCTCTTAACATGTGCAGCATTGGCAAGATGATCCATAATGCTTTGTTTTTTTTTTTTTTTCCTAGGCTACTATTTCACCCTTTTTTTTTTTCGACATCGGAAACTTGTAATGAAGATGAAAATGATATTAGGGTTTGAATTATAACCCTGATTTATTAGAGTATTCTTAAATATGATTGATATTGTTATTCTAACTATTATTGAGAAAACTATTATATTAAAAATATTAATTAGGTGTAATTCAAGTTTGTTTTTAAAATAAATTTTACATATTTTAATTATTTTTTTTTTAAATTGTTAAATAAAACTTTCAAAAATATTTTTCCCTATAGTAATTAAATTGTAAAATAATATTTTTTTTAGAAAAATAATTTTAATTTTAATACTAAATATATTAAAAACTTCGTGTTTAAGCATAACTATTATTATAAGATAAAAATTTAGTCACTCAATTATTAATCCAATGATATGAATACATATAAATAAAATATGAATTATCCACTCATTTAAGCATATTATTTTTAGAAAAAATTTTAGATAGTATTTTGACGGTGAAATTAAAATTGAAATTTCAATTTCAATTTTAATTCTAATTCTCTATAAATTAGAATTGTATTGAAATTATAATTTTACTATTTGTTTCACTCAAAAAATTAAAATTGAAATTGAAATTTCTTAGAAATGGATAGTGGTGGTGGTAGTAGTAGAGTGTCCAATGACAATGGCAATGGCGATCACCGGCGATGGTGGTGGATCACTATCGGTCTACAACAGTGACGATAGTGGCAGTGGACTAGCGGTAGACCACCATTGGCCATTGCCAGTAATAGTGGTGGCAATGGGCTAGTCGACGGTGATGAAGGTGGCAGTCATCGACTATGATGACAACGGTGGTGGTGAATCACTATCACGAATAATAATAGTGACGGTAGACCACCATTGGCTGGTATTGACGGTGATAGTGGAGGCAATGGTTATAACAGTGTTGGTGGACTATTGTCGACGACAATGGAGATGTATTGGTAATTATAGAATTGTAATTTTTAAGAGTTAAGTTAAGAATTGTAAAATTATTTTTGTAATTATATTATAATCTCATAAAATTATAAATAAAATTCTAATTTTAATTTTTAAAATATTGCCAAACAAAAAAATTAAAATTGGACTCTTCAATTTCAATTCCACCCTTCCCAAGCACTTAGAGATAGGTTAAACCTAAGCTTTAGTATTCACTAATAGAATGAATATTTTCCTTTGAATATATACACAACCATATTCTTGTTATTAGGCTTAGGATTATGGGTGTCAAATTTGATTTGGATCTATAATGTATTTTAGCTTAGTTTATTATATGGCTAATACTTTTTAGTGCATAATATTTTTTTGTATTACTCAAAATGTGCAATAGGAGGCCTAATAAGTGTTTTTTTTTCCTAACATTGAAATAGAGAGCCGATTTGAAATATATTTTTTTAAAAAATATATATTTATCGTTAGATTATATTTTGATATATAATTTTTTTTAATGTTTATTAATTAAATATGAATAGGAGGAAAATAGTTTTATTTATATCAAGTTTTTAATACTATTGTACTTATTATATTTGTTTTCTTAGAATAAAAATATGAAAATACAATGTAGTATATGTTTGGGAAAAAAAATAAAAATAAAAATAAAGAAAGAACAACCAGTTTTCTTATTGACCAATTAATATTCCAACCACCCATCACAAATCCACTATGTTTTGCCTGGAATTTCTTGTTCAGCACCATCAATCTTATTATTCACATCTTTTAAGTACTGCTATTTTCATCCTAATCATCCTTTGCTTCTATCACATCAACATTTTTTCCCTAGATTTCTCAATAAAATTTAACCATTTTTATATAAATGAGTTTGGATATATGTATATAACATTTTATGAAATTTAATTAAATACTTTATTTTAATATTTGGATGAAAATAAATTTATTCGTTTTAATTACGTGAATTCAATTTTATAAAAATTTAACATATAATTAAATTAATTTTCATTTAAATTGGTAAAATTTTTAAATAAATTGTTATGCATAATAATTTAATAATTTTTAAATTTAGACAAGCTAAAATAATAATAATAAATAATTGAAAAATATTTAATAAAAAGCAATGTAATTTTTTTTATATATTATAAATAAATTTTTTTAAAACAAAAAAAATCATAAAAGAGAAAAGAAAATGGACAGGAGTGTGCAGTGTATCATAATAGATAAAAATATTTGAAAATGAGGGTCTGAAATGAATCAGTGTGGCAATGCGCTGTGCGTAAATTACTAAGCTAAAGTATCCCACAATTCACTAAACACTTTTGATTATGTGGTAGCAGAGTCTACTGAGATTGGCCATGTAGCACATACGTAGTATGCTTAATTAGCAAGTTTTACTGACATGTCATCCATGTGAATTTTTAAATTTAAAATAAATATTTTATAAATTTTATAAATATTTAAATATATTTATAAAATTAAAAAATAAAAAAAAATAATTAAAAATATAAGTGAAGAAAGAATGCTTTACCTCATTTTTATGATTTCAGAATCATATTTAAGCCTTCCAATAAAAAAGTATCAATGTAATATTTTCATTAAAATTTTTGCTTTTTTTTTTTTGGGTTCTGCGTTGATCTCTTTTAGGTGAATAGTATATTATTCTCTCCTAATTTTTATTATACTCGTCATTTAATAATATTAACTGTCTGATATTTTTGGTAGTCATTAACTTCAACTAATTTAGATTCTAGCTTTTGAACTTATCTAATTCTTTTTTATATTGCTTCCCTTTTTGGTGGATTTATTTCGTATTTTTATTTTTTTTTTATCCCCTCTACTATTTTCTCTAACCTTATGTGGTAGATCAGAATTTTTTTTATTAGTTTGCGATTTGGTTAATAATTTAACATTAATTCTAAATTTTACACTTTACTATTTGCTATTAAGTACGATTCAATATTTCAAGTCCCGAATGTTGTAATCAATGTTTGTATTTTCTATTTATTTTGATATTCTATTTTATAATTAATGGATATTTATTTTAACCTAAAAAAATTCTCCAGGAAAATATTTGGATTAAAAATTTTGAACTTCATGGAATTATAATTTAAAAAATATATGCAATTAAAAATATAATTTATATAATTTTACTTATTTGATTATAAAATAAAATCATAAAATTAAAAATGCTTAAAAAATAATTTTTTAATTATAATATTTTATTCTCATAGATATTTCAAAAAAGCCTTTTTTTTGGTGAAATTTTAAAATTAAAAAAATCAGAAATTTTAATGGACGAGAGATTTATTATTTTGCTATTGATAATGCTATTTAGTGTCAATTTTATATTGTTATTTTCCAATATTAAGAAAAAAAATTGATAAAATAAGTAAAAATCACTTTTGTTGTACCAATATTTATTTAATAAAACATAAAATAATAAAAATAAATATACTTTTACAATTATAATTGGCTTTGAAAGTTGCAAAATTAAAATTAAATTATTTGCAAAATAAGTGAGGGAAATTAATTAGAGTTCATATACTTACATATAGGGCTGTTCAAATTGATGGATAATCTGATCGATTTGACACTGCCAATCCAATCTGAGAGCGACCCAACTCGAAAATCCAGTTCATTCATTAAATTGAATCGGATATTTTTTATTCCAAAATATTATATTTATTATTAAATTATTGGTTTCATAGTTGACTAATGATATTTTATTGAAAATTAAGATGAACGAAGAGGGAATAACTATTTAATTTTTCAAAGTAAAATAAAATTAATTAATTTTTGATAAATTTTAGAGATTAAATCTATCCATCAAGAGTCAGGCATTGAGTTGTTGTTCCAATAAGAGCAGGGGCAGTACTACAGAGGCTGGTAGCCCCACTAAAGTTGAAGAATTTTCCTTGTTAGTGTTAATGTTGGCTCCTTATTATAAGTTGGCCCTCCTCTCCCAAAATGTGACAAATGAATATGAATAAATCTAAAAAGAAAATTGAAATATATAATTATATTTCTTTAATTTGGGTAAATAAAATTATTCCAATATTAATCCTAACTTCATTCAATTTTATAATTTGCAGACAAAGTACTAATAGTAGTTAACTAAAAATGAATTCTTTGTTTAGTTTAGCTTAATTGCATTTGACCCCTCAAAATGCAAATTTTTCCCTGCCCATTGTAACAGCAAACCTAAATTTAAAAGATATGATCATTTAAATACTCACTAATCACTAGTATAATCAAGAAACAAGAAGCTAAAGATAATTAAGTATACTTGGGCACATATAGCAGTCAGCTAACCACCAATGTGCTAATAATCTTGGCTACCAGAATCTGACTTGTAAATGCGTTTTTTCATTTAACTATTAGCAAAATGATTCTTTCTCCTTTCTTTCAAAAACAAGAATATAAAAGATAAGAAGGTAGAAAAAAATAATTGTCAGCCCATTGGAAGGCCATTTGGTTTTGCTGCTTTTGCATCTGTGACGAACCAAAAAAAAAAAAAAGGTTATGATTTCTTGTAGAAATAGAAATGAGGTGAATAAAAGGAATAAAGTTGTGCTACTTATTTTCTACAGCTGAAATGAAAATAAACAAATAATATCGGGTATCAATTTCAATAAACAAATTTCAAGAAAGGAATAATGGGTACTAATTTCCATGTGTTTTGCTCATGAAGCTTAAATCAACATCATGTGTGAATTCGGGCAGAGGCGGGTATAGCAATTGCTGGTATTGTTGTTTGTGGACAAAATTTTGTTAAAGCGTGCTCTTCTAGCATTCAGGCTGAGGCACATGGTGTTTTAGGTGCTGTGATTTTGGCTAAGCATCTCTGTTTTTCTAAAGTTATTATTGAATCTGATGCTGAAGTCTTAATCAAGGCTACGAGATATTGATGCATTGGTAGCAGCTATTGTAAATGAAATATCAAGTTTTCAGTCTGTAATTTTTTTCTTGTATTTCTCGTTCTGCCAATTCAGTGGCTGACTAGTTGGTTAAGAACACCTATGCTCATATGTGTCTTGCCCTCCTCATCAGTTTGCTAATCTTTTGTATGCTGAGGTCCCTGACTTCCGTTCTTCATTTATATAAGTATTGCATTTCTCTCAAAAAAAAATCATGTGAATAAAAAATACGACTTCTCACAAAAAATTCTACATTCTTTTTTACAATAATTACTAACATCACGGTTCTCATGACCATCTAACCACCTAAACCCTTCAAATAAAAGAAAAACAACATCATGTGTGAATTATTATTGTTTCTCTTAATATTTTTCCTATGATGGGAAATGTTGGTATTTAAGTTAAAACGACATCTAATTGTCCTTGCAGGCATTTCTTTCAAAGTTCAATCAAATCAAGAAATAATTTAAAAAGAATTGTCAAATCTTTCTTATGAATTGATTATATTATATTATTGGCGTTTTATGGAAATATTGGACATATCATGTGATTATAGTTCTGTAACACCTAATTTTTCAGACAACATTTATGTCTAGGATACACAAAATTCAACTGCCTATATCAAGAGTAACAAGCATGTTTTTGAACCTACTCTCCTCGAGGAACCTAGCCATGTATGCTAATTCAATTGGTTAAATCAATATAATCAAGCAATATTTGGTAAATTTTGCCCCCAAAACATGCATGATGCATCAGAAATTGTTCTTCACAGGAATAACATCGTTTCATACAGGATAACATAAATCATTATCAGCAATCGACATTAATAATCAACAAGAAAATTGCACGCTGGTGACCATGATAATCAGAAGCCAATAATTTTCTCCTTGACAACCCATACAAACTTGGTCCAGAATAGCAACTTCACCCAGAAAACAACAAACCAGTAAATGATAATAGTTTTGCCTTGTATTATTGGGATCTGGCAAGCATATCTCAAAACAAATTTAAATGACGCAGAGAGTGAAACAAGTCTTTAGCTCAGTGCATGTGCTGTAACGGTTGAAAAGAAAACTTCCAAGGAAATCCGTTCGTAAATGGAGCCCAAAACCAAAGCAGAGTCAAATCGAAAACCCCAAAAATGACAGGCACCGAAAAAGCAAGTTCTGTACGAGGGGACCTGCCCTTTTTCTTTTATATCGTAAATGCAAGAAGAAGCCTTGTCCAGCATCTGTAACTAACAAAATATAAAGGGCACCAAGAAGACCTCTTACCTGGTTAGGAGGGCACAGGTGGCAACAAATGCAAGGGGCCTGCATCAAGTTACTTGTTCAGCATAAGGACATGATAAGTTGGCCAAGAAATAAAAGTGGAGAGGCCCCAAAAGGCCTATTCATTGGTGGAAAATCCATGTTGGACCCTTTATGTGTAACATACTACATTCAATTAGAAATTCAGAAAGGGGAGTTAATGGAAAATGCGGAAGGGCAGAACAAGATGAAGTAAAGCAGTAATAGTAACATGCCATATAATTAACAAAAATGCTATATTTGTTGTGCTTCTTTTGATTTCCTATCGCTTAGGAACTTATTTTGTAAAGTTCATCTCAGATTTCCATGATCTCATCTCAAGTAAGACAAAAAAAATAAACCCATTTTTACATCGGACTAAAAAAGCAATATAAGGACAGTATTCCATCCAATATAACACAAAATGCCAAAACCCAGTTGGGTTCTCTGAAAATTTTCAAAGGAAAAGGCTGCCCTTTTGTTGATGACAAGACAGAGAATTAAAGGAGTGAATTAAAAGCATAGTGAAGCCCACTGTGCCAACCTATTTAAGGAAATGGGTCTCACATTCTGTGTCCAGAGTGGACCTATCTGTACTGCCAACTTCAAAGCTGCTCTTATTTATGAAATGCTCAGAGAAGTAAAGGTGGTATTTTTCAGGTGAAACTGAAAGGTCAAATGACCGAGTTAGCTACCCCAGTTCATCATATTTAAAAACTTGGATTTTTGTCCTATTTTATCCGACAAGTTTCACTGATTTTATAACCATAGGTTGTCCTCTAGCAATTCAAGCCAGAGAAATAATGGTGCTGGGATTGACAAGTGGTGAAATTTCCTCCGGCAATTTAACCCGTGGTCATCCTACATGTGTGGGTTGATGCATGTGATAAATGGTCAGAGAAACAAAGATAATAAAGTGAACTTCCAAAGGTGATACTCAACACTATAACAACATTTATCTAGTTTCTTGAAACTTTGTTCTCTTTGTTTTTTTTGTATCGTGCCTCTCTTTTCTATTCTGCTTCTCTAGCTACAGTTATGGAGTCATCTCGAATTCTAGGATATACAGAGGAATGTAGTGGTACTAGGGACAATGAGTCTGGGTGGACAACCTATATTGCCTCGCCCATCCAAGAAAACCACCACCACCATGATGATGATAATCAGAGCACTGATAAACAAGCAGATTACAAAAAGGGCACTTATATTGACGATAGTGAAAGTGATGACTCCATGGCTTCAGATGCCTCTTCTGGTCCAAGCAATCATGAAATTCCATGTATAATCATTGAAAAAAGTGTCGGCATTTGCTCTTCCAAGAATGCAATTACTAAATATTCATCAAGAGAAAAACTTTACAAACAAAATAAGCCAAGTAAGGGAGCACGGCCAACGATCAAACTAGAAAAACAAGAATCACTACTAGAGGCAAAGAGTGCTGCAAGTCACGTTCATGGTGGGAACAAGGTGAGGAAAACCAAGTAAGAATAGATATGCTCCTAAATTTTCGTTTTATCCTAGAGCGCAGCCAAGTTTTTTGTGACAATGTTCATTGGGTGACTCGAAGCAGAGCAAACTCCATGCTTCCTTTTTGGAATCTCAGAAATTAAATGTGATTGTAGAATCTGGAAATATACATGTTTCGAACATGTTCACTCTATATTACAAATATGCATGATTATCTTTATTGCTTTCTTATTCTTCCTCAAAGAATATGATCGTCACATAAAGCACCACAGCCATGCCAACACTCGTACTCATCAAACATGAATACATGTACATACAAAAGTAGATAATGAAGTTAGTAGCTGGAAGAATGATCAAATAGAATCAGATTATTGAGCAAGAAATTCTTAGATGATTTTATTTGTTTGGTTGAGTACTCGATCAAATAATTATAACCTAACAATATAGAATTGTGGGACCACAGTGGCTTGCTAGTTTGGTCAACCATAAATCAAGTGCAGTTAGGAATTTACACCATGTTATGATCTTTTTCTTTGGCAATAGTTAGGGGGTACACAACAGTGACATTTTCTCTCTTTCAACACTTTTGAGTATGTATAGCACTTTAATATTTAAGCTGCATAGCATCTACCAATCTTGAGGTCAATCATACAGGAAAGTATAGGTTAACTGGATGCAGAATATGTGGTCTTACAAGATCAGTGTTAGCTTAACTGCTTGATGCTCTGCATTGATGAGGTTTATGGACCACAAAAAGTTAGTAAAATAAAATGGACCAACGATACTTGATTTTTCAGTTTGAGAGGGAACCAACAGAAGATATAATAGAAGAAGGTACTTTCCATGTGATTGGTGTGTAGATTTGAGCTGCATTCTCTTAAGGAGTTCCAAATGAGCCAGTACCTAAAAAGTTGACAGATTCAGGACTAGGACTAAGTTTATCCACTTCACAATATAGACCGAGTCATTTAATACTTAATGACAATAAAAAGGGGTGTGGGAAGCCCATGTCCAATGTTTTGGCCTATAGACCTCATAAGATGTCCAAAGTCCAAACCAGTAGTATCAGTGTATAGGAAATCACGAAGATTAGTGTAGACCCAAGTTGTCACAGTAAATATTATCGTTTTTAATTGCTTCCCATATGATAAACATTACATGAACCAAACCCTTCCCCAAAAAAATTGATCTTTCGGATTTAGCATGCAAGAATTCTTTCCAATAAAATATAAATTAAATCATGGTCACTCTAGATGGCAAAAATATGCACACAACAAACTATAAAAATGTGGATCCATTTATTTTCTCCAATCATATGGATTTTCCTGACCTGTTTAATACTTCTAGTTCAATCCTCTTACCACCAGTTGAAGGTAGCATATTTTGAAAGCATTGCAAATTGAATTTAGAAGAGAGAGAACCTTAAAAAGAACTGCAGTTGAACGCAAGGGGAAAATCTTCACCAAGTATGAAAACTAGACAAAATTTTCATGCAGACATCATTTTGAGGATCCCTATTGTAACACCAAGTCAACCGAGCCTAGTATAGTTAAACACCTTCGAAATTTTTTGTTAATTTATTAGAAATTATTTTGATATACTTACATGTGTATTTGATTGTTAATTGATTGTTTGTATAAAATAAAATAAATGATAATAAAATAAATAAATAAAATAAAATAGTCAAATTAGGTTACAAAAATGGTAGGACTTAATTGAAAAAGGAAATAAAATTTAGGGATTTAATTGATATTTGAAAAGGACTCAATTTCAAGAAAAAAATTTAAGTTAGTGAGTGAAGTGGTAATTTCACTCATCATGATTCAATGGAACAATGTATTGGTGCATTGTAATCCAAGGGATGCATGCGTAGGATGCAAAGTACTTTTTATGAGATTGCATGTATTGGATTGAGTGGAAAAATTTCACTAACTCATAAAATATTCATTTTTCTGCATTTTCCTTCTTCTACCAAAGAAAAACCGTGAGCATCAAGAAGAAGAAGAAGAACTCTTCTTAGCTTCGGCCATTATGAATAATCAAGGTTTTGGCGTTAAATTTTTATGCTAAAGTGGAAATCATCATCAAATTATCTTTCATTTCATCAATCAAAACTCGAATCTTCAATTGGGTGAGAAATTTGTAGGAGTTAGGGTTCGGCCACTCTTAGGAATCTCGAGGTAAGTTGAAATTTTGGTTGTTTATGTTTAATTGAAACTTAAATGTTAAGTTTAATGATTGATTTGAAGGATTAAACCTCAAATGAGTAGGAATTAAAGATGGCCGAATGGAATGGGTTAAATGGGGGGAAAAATGTTAGAGCATTCTAATGGAGCAATTGGTTGTATAATTATAGTTAAATGAATTCAATTGATGTTAATTGAATGATTAAATTGATGTTGAATATCAATTTTGAAAGGAACATTGTAGCCGAATGGGGATAGAGTTTAGGTGTGAGAATTTCTTGTGTATTGTTGCAATTGAATGTTTGAATCTCTAATTGACATGGTAAATTAACATTTGAACCCTTGAATTAAAGGATAACGTGAAAGGGAGGGAAACCCCTTTTTGGCTGAATGCCCTAGCTTGGGGAAAACAAAGAATTTACTTGATTTTAGTAAAATTGAATGTTTAAATGTTTAATTGGCAGTTGGGATTGCTCAATTTTAAGTATAATTAGAAAAATTATTTATGGATTGGGAAAACCCCTTTAAACCGAATCTATTTAGGGCAAAATGAGAAATTTGATTAGATTATGTGTAATTGAGCTTGAGATTATTGAATTGATGTGTTTAATTGTTGATTTATGAAGTTGAATTAGAAAAATTAAATTTAGAAGGCATAACCCTCTTTAAACCGAAATGCTTTTGAACTAGGGTTATGGTTTATAAGGTGATTTATATGTATAACTTGTTAAATGTGTGTAATATATTTAATTGATAGATATTTGATGCAAATAAGAAGTAATTAGTATACTTGAAATGAGTTTGAGATTAGTTTAGGTCTTTATGACCTATGAAGTTCAAAATATTTTGGCATGAAATCTAGGTTTGAACGTAAGCCCAAACTTATTTTAACATATTTATATATATGTGAAATAATGTGTTATATAAAGAAAATGAGGTTTAAATATTTGTAGCCCAAGTTAGGATTTGGCCGAATGGCTTATGTGTGCAAAAATGGTAAATTTATCATTTGATAGGAAATATGACCATTGATTGAGTATATGTGTATATTTGTTGTGTATTGTGTGTATATGTGATGATTTGAAGTCTTACGGAGAGTACACATATATATATAGGCGAGCCTCCCGAGGAAGGGGCAAGTCGGGTAGTCGCCGCGACAGTTAGGGGGTTTTCAGGCTAGCTGGGAGCTACGTGCCTTGGCTAAGCTTTGGAAGTAAGTTTTTATATACAATTATTGTATTCATATATCATATGGCATAACATATGCATTAGAATTGATTTGATACATAAAAAACCCTAATTTGATTTGAGATGCCCAATTGGCCCCTAAAATGACCATCCGAACTGACCAAAACTGACTTATACTTCCGATTGATATAATTTGAAACCTATAAAGTATTTTAAACCGATACCTGGCCTAACCCTTTCCCCTATTTCTAAGCTTCACATCGATACCAAATAGTCCGCCTAAATATGTTAATAATATAGAGAACCAGAAACTATCTAAAAACCCTAAAACGGACCCGTAATCCGGCATGCCATTTGCGTTATTGAAATTGTGCCCCGGCGGGCCCGTTTCTTAACTTTGACTAGCTTGCCTATATGATACTTGTAACATAAAAATGAACTATTATATGTAAAACTGAGCTATATTTGTGAACCTATACCCAATATATGAGACTTTTGCATATGATATCATAACAGGGCTACTACGACGAGGTAGCGAGATTTTTCGTCGACCGTGTGCATACTGGTACTTTATTTGACTCTTGCTAGGGAGGGAAGCTATATTCCCTAATCGTAAGAGCCGATCACTCTTACGTATTTACTTGTTTCGCGCTATTGCGCTATATATATACTTGTTAGCACGATTGTGCATATTTGACATATTTGGCCCTATTTACCTGCTATATCATATGTGATGTGACTCATACTACATGTTATTATCGTTCACCATATTTTGAACATTTCATATGCTACACTTATAGTTCATCACTTGTTACCACATGTTTTCAATACTATTTGTTCTATCCCTTGCTATTACTGCTCATAACCATTTCAGGTTCCGGTTCAGCTTCAATGGTATAAAATTTTCATGCATTTTTGTATATAACTACTTACTGAGTATTTTATACTCACCCTCTTGGTTTTAAAGCTTTTCAGGTGTTGGTGAGATCCGAGTTCCACAGGCTACTCTTTCTTTGCCATGGACATTTGGATATATATATGTAATTAATATAATTCAATCTTTTATCCAAATTCTGTCTAGTAGCTCCATGGTACTGTAATCCAAAGTATGAATATTTAAGTAAATTTGTATGTATTTATGTATGTGTGTATGATGATATGGTTGCTTAGGTTGGTACTAAAACAAGTATGTTAATGATGATGGTTTAAGTTATGAATTGTGAAATAATATGGATGGTTTGATGATGTGGAGATGGAGTTGAGTTGAGAATTGATAATTGGAAGTGTTTAATTGATAAATTGCAAGTTTGGCATGTTAAAAATACAGAGGAGACTCTGCTGAATTTCCAGCAGAACATTGACATATATATTACAGGACCTAAAATGTATATGTATGAGATTGACATGAAGTATGATGGCTTATCATGAATGAACTTGTGTGTTATATGAACTATTAGAATGAATAAGGTTCATGAGTATAAAAAACTTGTCTTGGAAGTATAAGTTGATTTGTAATAGGGGTTCATCGAGGTACCGGTAGCCACAGGCGAATCCCGTATCCTTGAAACGTCATGACTCCCTGGTTTGGGTCGTGACACCTATTTTCTATATAAACTAAAGGTTTCACATTTTCACTCTTTGAGTAGTTCGAGAGCTTCATGTGTTAAAATTTGTTGTACCCGTTCCTGAATGGCCACATAATAGGCAGCCAAGAACCTTGTGCTGCCAAAAGGCTACCAATAAATTGACTTTGTCCATACTGTTGGGATCCAAAACATATGTGCGCAAAGACAATACCTTCAATGCAGAGACACTAAAGAGGTGTAGAACTTTTTTATGGGCAAGGTTAACCAAATGTACAGGCTTCACAATTTGATATTGCTAATTGTCGGTTCAGGCACACAAATATGCTAAATGACGTCAAATACTGAATAGATAAAGAAGAAAAAGTTGTGGAATATTCTCAAAACCTCTACTGCATAAAGTGAATGTAAAGTTCGTAAATAAGCAGTGCAATTCGCTTCATCCTCTCTCATCCAAAAGCTTGAAATAACAAATAAAGGAAATAGTTAATGGCGTAGAAACTAGATATAAATCATCATTTTCTCCTCTAAAACAATATTCCTCTTATCCTTCAACAATCAGCTCTACAGCAGCAGAGTTAACATAACCAAATTGTCTGAGCTCGTGAGAACTGAACAAAATTCAGATTTTAATTAAGTGTATTGCAAATATAGCATCTAGTTAGCAAACATGCAACAGTATATTGATGCATTGCTCAAAAAGTGGTAAGTGGAATGAGTATATATACACACTTATTGTATAGATAGAAGAACATGTAATATCGTAAATAAAAGGATTAATCATTTAAATAAGATGATAAAGCTGGCAGAATCTGCCTTTGCAGTTCCAAATCAAACACATGGCAACATTATGCCCAAACAATCAAACATATTTAATATGCCTTTGCCTTACCTACATGAGATGATATCGCTGCAAGATAACAGCAACAAGTACATGTTTTTTAAGTCATAAAGGCCATATTATTAGGTTGTATAGCAATAAATCTCTATGTTAGATTACCTCCAGCCAAGACCCCTCTTTTTGTTTTTGATTTGATAATAATCTAACTAATGTTGGTGCCATAAATAAATAAATAATAAAAGTTAAGAATTTCTTGGTCTCTTGCTTGTATTTTTTTTTTTTTTTAAAAAAAGAATTTTAGAGAAGAGATTTAAAATGTTACTGATCATTATTTTTATATATGATGATAAGGTGCTTTGTAGAACATTTTCTTGGATTATATTATTATAAATAATATGACATGAGTGATAATATTATAAATAATAACTTGCTCCTAAGTCTAAACCATTAAATAGTAATTAGAATCATTCCTTCACATATATAAAAAATTTTAAAATAAAAAAAAATTATTTCATACAATAAAAGCCAATATTTAACTAGTGAGTACTGAGTAGTGAGCTACTAAACTAACACTTTTAATTTAAAACTTTTTCTAATCTATATGCATTGTTTAAGAGGTAAAACTTTTAAATTATTTAAAAAATAAATGATTTTTAACGTAAAATTAAAAATATATATTTTTTTAATTTGATTGATTTAATATCAATTTTAATTAAAGAATTATTATTTTATTTTCTTTTATATCCTAATAAAAAAAATCTAAATTTTTTCTTAAAAAAAAAATCTAAATTTTAATAGAAATAGAAGTCATAATTTCTCATATTTATATCCATTTTACAATATTAATCTCTCATATTTATTTGAAAGATCAATCTCCCGTATTTAGGATCATATTTTTTTTATTTTGTAATAATTTATTTATATATTTATAAATAATATATATGTATTCTAATGATATTTATTTATTTTTATTTTAATGCAGAAAACAAAAGAACCTTCTTATTCATCAATTGATTAGTTAATATTTCTACTTTTAATTAAAAATAGTAAACACTAACATTTTTTGTGTTTTACAAATGATAAATTAGACTTATTGTTGTGGAAAATAATTAAGGCTAGATTTTTTTTTTTTTTATAAATTCAGTAGTAAAAATTTTATTTTTAAATTAAGATGTTAAGTAGATTATTGTTTGTTACTTTCACGTTGATTTTATATTTTTTTTCTTATGTTTTAATTATTTTGTGTACTTAATAATTGATTTTATTGTAATTATTAGAAATAAAAATATTATACAATAAGAAATCACGTATAATCATGTATTTCGAAATTTATCTAATTTATATACAAAGCAGATGTAAGAAATACTAGTATATTATAAATAGTTATAGTCATAGTAAATCCTTCTTAACTTAATTAGGATCTAAATATTTTAAAATTATGCAAAATTCTCTCAACATTTGAAAGAGTTGATGTGATTAACATGCGCCATCTTAAGTTCCACTTGGTTGTTGTGAGGTTAGGTGAAGAAAACATGCTTTCATGTTGGTGTGGGTGAATTGTTTGTCTTCTGTTTTACTAATCATTTGCTTAATCACTTGAAGTATAATAAGTTTTGTCTTCACCTATTGTTTTTTGGCACATCCAAATCTTTTAAGAGAAAGAAATGTTAATTTTTTTTTTTTTAATGTTCAATATTCAATTATTAATATTTTGTCTACAACTAAAATTTAATAGTATAATAATAAGGCCCTAATAAAAAAAAATAAAGGCTAATTACATGAGAGAAAAACAGCTACAAATATGATCTATGTTTTGTTATGAGGACTTTATAATCTATATATCATAAATTTAAAGAGCTTTTATCATTTATTTCATCATCTAATGAGCTATATAAATGAGAAATGCCTCTCTATTTTCAATTATTTTGGTATAAGACTTATTTGGTTAATTTAAAATCCAAACGATACCAATGGAAATGAATGTCTAAAAGTTTGAAATATTATTTTAAATAATTAAATAAAATATATTAATTAAATTAATAATTATCTTTATAAATATATATCATATTAATAAAAATTAGAGTTATTTAAATATAAAAAATAAAAAAAAAATTAAATTATTTACAAATTAAAGAAAAAATAAAATTTTATTCTAAAAATTGCATTCCATTTTCAATTGCATAGTGTACCAAACATGGGCCATTTACCAAAGTGCAGAAGAAAAAAAAAAATACCAAAATAGGGTAATCTCAAAAATATTTATCAACAAAGGGTATTTTTTTCTGATTAAGACTCAAAAGTTGGCCGTTAAAAAAAAAAAAAAGCTATCACCTTGTCCGCCAATTTAAGTGGCGGACACAGTGCAGTCCGCTAGTTAGACTGGCGGACTTGCCTCTTCTCCAGCCACTGGTCTAGAAGACGCAGTCTCGTAATTTTTCTTTTTTCTTTTTTTTTTTGAGAATTTTAGTTTTTTATTAACCACCAGACTACACTCTTATATTTATTGAGAATTTAATTAAGATTTTATTTATTGTTAACTCATGATATCATTTCAGCCCAATGAATAGGAAAAACAAAAAAAAAAACTTATAAATATCTTAGTATTTTTTATAAAAGATCACCATATTCTGCAGTTGTAACCCATAAAAAAGAAACAGTAATTTATTTTTATTAAGTTACATATATATATATATTAGAGGAGAAAAAAAAAAAATCACACGTCTGACCTCCCATCACTTCAGCTCATAATAACAACCAAGATTTCACGGGGTATTCTTGGTCCATTCTTTGTCTTTTTAACAGTTTGAGAAACGATGGGGCCTATCCCCCGCAAATTAGAAGATAACTGTAAAACAATAGCCACATGCTCCAACCAAAAACTCTCACCAGTCACCACCATTATCAAAAACTTCCATCAATACCACCCACAAACCTTCCCTTCAGCAGAAACGTAACCAAACAAACCCCACAAAGACAATGCTTCTACGCGGCATAATCTCCAATCCTCTTCCCTCTCTCCGCCTCAAAACCTCCCTTCTCCCCCATCACCACCACCACAATTATTCTACTGCCTCCATGATTGTCACTAACAAATACTCTATCCGCGACCAGGACCTTGAGTCCCGAGGCTTCCTTCTCCACCGCACAATCTCAGACCTTAATCTAGACCATCTCAACTCCATTTTTGTAGCAGTTGGGTTCCCCAAGCGTGACCCAGAAAGGATAAAAATCGCCTTGGAGAACACCAACTCGCTCCTCTGGATCGAGCACAAGAGGACACAGAAACCTGTTGCATTTGCAAGAGCAACAGGAGATGATGTTTTCAATGCCATTATCTGGGATGTGGTGGTGGATCCGTCCTATCAAGGGATTGGGTTAGGGAAGGCTGTGATGGAGAGATTGGTAGAGGAGCTGTTAGAGAAGGGGATTGTTAATATTGCATTGTACTCAGAGCCCCGAGTTCTCGGGTTTTATAGGCCATTGGGGTTTGTGGCAGATCCAGATGGAATTCGAGGGATGGTGTACTCTAGAAAGCAGAGAAAGAAGAAATAATTTCCGTTGTTTTTTTTTTTTTTTTTTACTTTTATTATTTTTCTATTTAGTTCCTGCAAAGTGAATTCTGAATTCTGAATTCTGATGGTGTATAGTTCAGTTTTGATTGATTGGATAAGACAGATGTTTTATTTTTTCAATTATATGTAGGAATATCATGCTTATAATTAAAGAGAATGCAAATTCAAAACTCCAGTCAGAGTCTAATTAACCGACAAAAAAATTGTAGGCTGAGCAAGCAAATACACTAAACAATTGGCAAATAAGGCCATGACAATTCAAGAAGAAATTAATTTCCTTGTGCTTTTATTGTTAAAAAGTTAGAAGTACAACATTTCTCTTGGATACATACAACACAAGTGAGTGAGAGCTAGAACTGCCCTAACATTGCAAGGACCTGCTTTTATCAAGTCACAGTTGTCTGCAAATTTTTCAGGCTTGATTGACCTAAAATGATATAAATAATATGCAAAGAAGTCAATTTTTTCACCAATTTGTGGTGCATTCCATAACATCAAGAGTGACTACACCTGATGGTTAAACCAGAAGAGAATAGACTTTACTGGCTTTGCAGAAAATAATGTCTGTAAAATATTAGTATTCTCTACCTCTTTTATTAGATGAAGTCTTCCCCGTACTTTCCTTGAGCAGTAAGAGTATAAGGCGGAGTAAGAGCTGTTGTCGCCTTTCAAGTTTTAGATAATAAAGTGCCAGGAGTAGAGTAGCAGGAATAGCAGGCAATCTCAGATCAGAAAGAGAGTTTTATTTTCTAATATTTAATTGCAATATAGAAAACAATTAGAAATATTTTTTTGGCATTTAGAGTCCATTTGAAACTACTGATTTTCTTTCAATTATCCAGCCTATGATAATGCTTAGACCTGCTTCACTTTTTTCTACTTATGATTGAAAATGAAAGAAAATTACATTAAATACAATTTTGGTTAGTGATAAAGGATAAACAGTAACCTTAAAAGATAATTCATAAGGTTTTTTTCACTCTTCACAATTTTATGGCACTCCTACTTTCTCTTTTATCAGGAAAAGAACAATGTGAAGACAATAACTAGTAAAGAAAATGATGAAATTGATCAATCTGTACATTAAAAAATAAAATCCCTTTGTTCCTAATATTGCAACTTAATCAAATTGGAGGATTATTGAATCATACAAGGGAAATTAAGTTAATTGAATTTAAACCCAATAAAATTGAACAAGAAACAGACAATTAAATTCAGAAGCTATTCATAAACTAATTTGACAAAGAAAAGCCCTGTAGAATTTCAATTCTTCTGTTTCTCCAAAACAGAGAAGATAAAAGAGAATGAAAATACCTGGAATTTTGAGATTCAAGAAACGTCCTTAGCGTTATGAAGGACAGCAGCAGAGCAAAGAATGGAAGCTATGAAAGCGAAAATGCCCAATCCGATAATTAAAAAAATCCAGCCACTACAAAATCCATTAAGCACTGCACACTCAAACCCATCAAAAGAACAATCTTTTTTTTTTTTTTTTTTTCTCGTTATAGCGAAAATTTTGAAATGGGTATTTCGAATTTCAGCTAAATTCTCTTGATTTTAAGAAACTGAGATCTGTTCCCAACTGCAATATAAAAAACTCAAGGCCAGACTCCGATGGAAACAGAGCGGTAGAAGCTTAATGGCAGTTTTGGGATTTGAGAAGGTTTTTGGGCGCATAATGATGGAAAATGTTAATGTTGCTCACTGTGGTCCACAGTATAATTATTATTTTTTTAATTAAAAATTTATTAATTATTAATAATTATTTATATAATTGACGCACATGCTGAAACTGTTTAATTAGGAAGCAATATTTTTGTAATTATTTTATTTATTAGGAAACTGTTTATTAATTTTTTTTTTTTTAAATCAATTTCAGCTTAGGCATTTCTAAATCCGAGTAATCAACTATTTTAGGCCTTGAATTTTGACTCATTCTCACCATCTAAAATGTAGTAAATTATATATATATATATAAAGTAGTTGTTTGTGGACATAAACATACTTACTGAATTACATGAAAACTCTTGTATTCATTTCTTTTTTTTTTTTTGCTTGCTAATTTGTGTGTTAATTGAGTTTTTCCACTAAAAGTTCAAGATAAAAATTTTGAAATTGGATTTTTTTTGCTTTCAGTTTTGGATCTACTATAAAAAGAGTTGCTCTTCATTTTCTAGTTTTTTTCATATTATATAAAATTTATACAAATATTGACTATTAAATTTACAATATTTACAAACACATAATGACGGGTTCAACCTTGAAATCAATTGGTCACAAGGTCTCACTCTTAGCTAACTAGACTAGGGATGATTGGTTTATAATATTTGAAAGGTGTTTGATTTTGAGAATATTATAATTTAATATTGGAGATAATATATAAATCACTTGAATGAATTTTAATGACTAAAGTATGGAAAAGATTTAATTATGTTTGACTATACACCAAGTCTAATAGGAGAATAATATGTGAATATAAAAAAAAAAAATGTCTTTACACTGATAAAATAATTGCATTCATAATAAAATTTTAAAATATTAATTAATGACTAATTTAATATATAAAAATATAATAATATAAAGATTAGCTAAGAATTTTCCTTAAAATCTGTCTTCTAATATATACCTTATCAACTCAATCATCACAAAGTGTTTTGACTTAATAATATTTATTTTTTAATTTTTAATTTAATAATAATTTTTTTTCGAGATAAATTAAAAAATACATCTTTTATGAACTATATAAAATTAAGAATTGCAAGTCAAATCAATCAAATAAATGTAATAAAATGTGAATTCAATTACCAATTTGAAGTGAATTGATTCAAAACCTAAGTTAGATGTGATTGTTTCTTATATATATATATATATATATATATATATATATATATATATATATATATATATATTGTTAACTAATTGCATCCCATATGTATGATTTAGGATTTAATTAAATCTTAATTAATCTTGAAATAGATGCATGTCTTTAAATGTTATTGTGTAGCAAAATATTTGTCAATGAAGCACCATATTTAAATGTTTCATTTGTTAATTCATTTTATGGACCTATTGGGTTTATATGCCATGTAGAGATTAGTTACTTCATCATGCTATAGTGTTTCTCATTATTATCTGGGTAGAATCTTCCATACATGTCGATAACATTTGATTTATTATAGGGTTTCTACTGTGTCAAGATATATATATTTATAATAATAATTATTATTTTATGATGTAGATATATAATTAATTAAATATATTTATAATATATTTAATTAAATATATTTAATTAATTATATATCTACATCATAAAATAATAATAATAATTATTATATATATATATATATATATATATATATATATATATATATATATATATATATATAATCCATATGTGATCTGGTCAATTAATTTTATATAAAATTTTCATATATATATATATAATCCATATGTGATCTGGTCAATTAATTTTATATAAAATTTTCATATTTATATTTAATTGAAAAGGTGAAAATGATCATGTGAAGTTTCTAATTGGAGTATCCCTTATTTTTTTTCTAAATTTTATTTATTATTATATCAAAATTCGGATTATTAGCATAACAAGGAATATGGATAGGGTTCATCATATGGAACTAAGCATCTGAGTATTTTGTGAGTATTTTCTCTAGTTTTCCTTGCTCTTTAATTTTTTTTCTCAGTTTTTTGTGGTTTGTATTCTAGATCTAGGTTTTTAGATTTTTTTTTCTTTAATTTAGACTTCTATCCGTAAGCCTTTTGCTACTCTTTTTTATGAATTTTCAGTGCTAAAAAAAGATGATGTGATTAGCTTTTGAAGATTTTCTTCTATTAATAAATTTTTTATCAAAATATGTCGATGTGTAGTCACAAATTTATGGACGTTTTCACTAAGTCTACTTAAAAATTAAGTGTTTTTTGACCGATTCACTGTCCTTTGAATTGTTTAAGTAGAGTTTTCATATCTGCTATATCAATTTCTTAGTGTTGTGTTTGATTTTACTATGAAGTTTAATGGTGTTTTGTTCTGATATCCTGACTAATTTTAGTTTTTTTTTTTCTGATTTTGATTTTTTAAAAGATTTTTTGATGTAAAGGATTTGAATTTTCTGAAATGATATTTTTTTATTTCAAATATATTTTCCTTGCACCTTTAATCAGTGTTTAATGTAGTTTATTTTCTAAAATTATATATATATATATATATATATATATATATATATATATATATATAACAACGTGCATATGGAACAGAGAGGACATGAGAGGAAATCAACAAAATGACAATCAATTATATCCATGATTGTTAAAATCAGATCGGATTGATCGGTCAAATTAGAAAAATTGAGAATCAAATTAAAAATCGATCCAGTCAATCTCTATTTATTCATTTTCAAAAAATCGGTGAATCGATTGGTTAATCTGTGAATTAATTGAATCAGATTAGTTTTTCAGATTCAAGTAGGTCAGACTTTTTTAAAAAAATTTTAAATTTTATTTATTTTTTTATTATTTTTTGATCAAAACGATGTCGTTTTTATTATTTAAAAATAATTATGTTTTGAATTAAAAGAAATTAAAAGAATTTCAATAATTTCGTTTTAATTTTATCCGATATCAAAATCATGACCCAATTACATGTTCGTTTTAATTTTATCGATATCAAAATTATAATCTTATTACATGTTATCCTATTATGTGAGTAGATATTTGAGCAAATAAATATTTATAACTTACTATATATATAATCTTTAATTTAATATGATTGGATTGACATCATAAAAAATATAATCTTATATAAATTTTTAATTTAGCTATAATTATATTATATTTATTTTCAATATATATATAATAAATATCAAATTATATATATATATATATATATATATATATATATATATATATATTAATTTTTTTTTTATTTAATCAATTCGATCTAATTTTTAATCTTTTAATTTTTTGTAATTTTTTAACTGATTTTAAAAACATTGATTATGTCTCTAAATGGTGATGTTTCCTGGGAAGAAATAAAGGCATTGACCCTTTTTTTGTTTTGACTTTTTGGGTACTTGTAATTGATTTTTATGCCCTCATTCATGGAACCTCACTCATCTCTTCCCTCCCAACTCTAACCAAAGCCAAAGTAACTGAGTCTCATTTCTCAATGCCACTATAATAATAATAAATTGTACCTAATATAAATTTCTTATCTTCTCCACCCTTATCTCTCTAAACACTATATATCTTCACAACTTTTTGTCTATTATCTTCAGGAAAATGGCAAAGAATATCACTTTTTTCTTCATATTGATATTACTCCTACTCTGTAGAGCAGAAGCCAGCAGACCCATTTCATCTTTCTCTCCTCTGCAATCTTCATCACTTGTAAGTTTCTTATTTCTTTTCTCAAAAAATTATTTTGTTTTTCAATGGTACATAAAATAAATTTCTATCTTTTGACCTCTGCATTACACAATAATGTAAACAAATATTAATTAAGTTATCGCAGGAAAATAAATGTACTAAATTGTATTATATATGCAAATGCTTATTTATTTATTTTTAAAATTATTGTAGGGGGAATCAAGCATAAATAATGATGATGATGTTAATGGATGTACAAGTTCAGAAAGTAAAGAGTGTTTGATTAGGAGATTCATGGCTGAACATACAGACATTATCTGCACACAACATTTAACTAAACCATGATTTTGTGATCTTTTTTTTTTTCCTCTGTCTTTTGCTTTTTTTTTCTTTGACCAATTATATATTTGTAATGGTTTTGATCAATTTATATTGGGAAGGAATTAAAAGAAGTATCATCACAAAGGTTATTTTATTACTCAAATGTTAATTAATTATGTTTTTTGGCCTTGATAAAATCACAAGGAAATAAGCTAATTAGCAATCCATTTGGGAAAACAAAATACTTAA
Organism: Aleurites moluccanus; assembly: GCA_948193065.1. NCBI lineage: Eukaryota > Viridiplantae > Streptophyta > Magnoliopsida > Malpighiales > Euphorbiaceae > Aleurites > Aleurites moluccanus. Next base: position 22,362 of record CANXYC010656293.1, on the reverse strand, counting down.
AATCTATCAAAATTATTTATTTTAATTTATTATTAAATATAAAAAAATAAATGGCCGTAATAATTATGATTGACAGATTAATAAATATGATAATAAAAAAATATACAATCAATTTATCTTAGCAATATTCTCAAATATCAGAAAATAAAAATAAAAAATCCTCCAAATTAACCAGTAATCAAATTAAAGTCCCCCACCTAAAAAAGGGGCAACTATATATATAGCATCTAAGCAATTAATCCTTGAAAATTAACCTATCAATATCAATTCCAAACGCAATTAGAATACTCTACAAGATCCGTCCAAAAAGATATTAAATTATTAATTTATAAAAATATTTTTTTATAATTTTAATTAATAATCTATATTTTTATAAAAATATTTAAATTCTGTATTTTGGTTAATATAATATTTTAATTTAATTAATAATATTATAAAATATTTGTGTTTTCATTTAATTAATTATATATTATACTCACAAATGTGTTACCTTATTAATAAACCATAATTTTTTAAAAAATTTAACCTATTGGACCGATAATTTTCTTCATTTATTTATGGTTGGTAGCACAACTCGTGAATAAGTCTACATTTGCATACATAAGAGTAGGATTAATATCGGTTCAGTTTAACGGTTTAAAGAGATATTATTAAATTAAATTAATATTTTTGATTTAAATTTTTTTAAGTTAAATTAAATTATTATTATAATTAAATTATCGATTTTGATTCAATTTAAATTATTTTTTATTTATCGGTTTCAAACTAAATATTTTTTTTTATAAATCATCATTATTTTATTATAAATTTAAATAAAAAAAAAATTAAAAATAATTTAATATTATACAATCCAAAATTTATCTATTTCATTAATTAACATATTCAAAACTTAGTATTTTTTTTTTAAAATTAGACTTTTATTTATTTATTTTTAGTTACTTTTTATGAATTATCATTTTTTAAATTGTAAATTAATATTAAATTAAAAAATATATAATTATATATAAAATTAAATTAAATATATTTAATTATAATAATAATAAAAAGTAATATATATATATATATATATATATATATATATATATATATATATATATATATTATTTCGATTTGAAATCAAAGAAAAAATTTTCAAACTACAAATCAAATCATACTTTAAATTTATTTTATTTTTTAAATTAAATTAAATTAAATAAATTATGAAATTATTAATTTTAATTTAATTTGATTAATTTAGGCCAATCTATCAATTTGGCTGCCACAAGCACAACCTTAGACCCAACAAATCATTAACTGGTTCCAAGACTAGTTCAAGTTGTTGATGAACTGATGGGCAAATGTTTTAATGAATCTTGTTGGGTTAGTGTAGATTTTTGTTCCAAAATTAAAACCCTAGTTCATACAGTGCATTTTTTGGGCTCGACAGATTTATTTATATATTCATGACAACTTATGTTTTCATTTTAATTTTATGCCCCTTTTGGTATAATAAATTTAAACTATAAAATTCATTTAAAAATAAATTTCCGTATTTAATATGATAAATTTAAAATATAAAATTTAATATTATAAATAAATAGTTAATAAAAATTTTATAAAATATATTTTATTTTGACATATTAAAATTTAAAAAATAATTATTTTTCAATTTATCATAAATTATTTAGATATAAATTTAATTTTTAAAAATTCTTAAGAATTATTATTTAGCTATTAAATTATAAAAATTATTATTCTAACATATAATTTCACTTAATATAAACTTAATTAGTTAATACATACACCTTAATCCAAATTAATTATTAATTTAAATAATTTTATTTTCTTACTCACTTATTAATAATTTAATTATCTTTAAAATATTTATAATATATTTTCTTCAAATAATTTTATTAAATAAAATTTTAATTTAAAATAATTAAATTTAAAATTTTTTACTATTTATATAGTTAAAAAATAAATAATTAAAAGTAATTTATATTAAAATTTTAATTATTTATTCTTTATATATAAATTGTTTATTTAAAATCTTATATATTTAAAATTTAAATCTTAATATAATTAAAATTAGGAGAGAATGATATACTGTTGGCCTAAAAGAGATCAACGATAACCTGAAAATAAAGAAAAAAAAAATATTTTAGAAAGAATGTAAAACTTTTCTCTCTAAAACTCTACAGAATAAAAATTTTTGTTAGATAACTTTTTTTTAGTTTTAAAATTATATATTTTTCAAAAATTTAATCTTAATTGACATGTAAGTTTATTTTAAAAAATTCTTATCACCTGATAAAAAAATATATTTTAATTTTTATCAATGCTCAAAATAAAACCAAGTTAAAATTTTACGTGAAGCATTTTTATATCATAATGCAATTATACACCAACTCAATTCGATTAGAGTATGCTATAGAAGATGATGGCAAGATGGATATTTGTGGACCATGCCTTCAAGCTTTTCAATTTTCCATCTTTGTTTTTAGTATTAGGAAGAGATTCGAAATTGAAAGTTTCCATAAAGTTGAAAGACACATCATCATTAATATGAAAGTTAAAAATGTTAATTTAATAAGAAATATACAATTAGAGTAAAATGCGATTCACATATGCAAATATAAACAGTTCATAGCATAAATAAAATTTTATTATAATCAAAAATCACAGCATAAATGAACTTTTATTATAATTAAAATTTTTTTATTAATCAATTAAATAATATAAATTTTTTCAATTAAAGATATATATATTAGTTGGTTAACTAAACATTCTTTATATGACGTTAAAATTTTTATATATATAATTTTTTTTAAGTATTGCAGAAAAAAAAAAAAAATTGGTGACATTCAAACCTTGTATCAACTCCTAAAATAAATATATATAAATTTTTATATTTAATGCTATTACATTAAAAAATAATTGCTGTCATATATATAAAATATATATATATATTTTAATAATTTAAGTATAAAAGAAAAAACCAGCTGGATAAATTTGTTTTCCTTGTGCTTCCTACCCTAATTTCTAATGAGATGTTGACTCGAAAAGAATTTTTTTTTTATATCTTGTCTTATTGTTGTTTTTATATAAAAATATATATTTTTATAATATTGTATAATCGTATATATTATTTATTAGATTATATATTGGTATGTTAAAAAAATTAATTATGATGTGAGTGATTTATTTCTAACCGAGTTAAAGAAATGAATTTAATGGTTATATTTTTTTTTTCTGAATACTGCTAATGTGAAAAAAAATAAATAAATAAATTCCCCCAAGTGGAATTTGCATTAATTTTGACTTGTGCCCTAACCATAAATGATAGGCCCAGATAAACCCAGCCCATTGCCACTTGGAAATCCTACAAAGGATCTAATCACCTTTGTCTCCAAACACTGTGGAATCTGGATCACTTGATCTTGTAGTCCACTTGCAAATCTTTTAGTTAGAAAAAATAAGAATTAATTATTATTTATTTTCTAAAATTTATCAAAATTAATTAAATAATTTTAATATTTTAAAAAATTTATTATTTTATTATTATTTTTTATTATATTATAATTACTAATCATTTCATCCAATTTTACTAGAATGGAAACACAAGTCAACCTTAAAAATAATATCTTAATATTAAATTTAATATTTTGATACCGAAAATAACCTCAATATCTTATTTTACGCAATAACCTCAAAAGAAGAATACTTTATGAATCTTATTATCAACAAACCTAAACGTTAATTTATCACCTTCCTAAGCATTCCAATTAGATAATGGAGGGATTGGTTTCGCCTAGGGTTTCACAAAGAGCCACTCTTACTCTCTATCACAAACTTGACTTTTCAAACAAATGGTCAATAAACCTCCATGGAGGAAATCATTTCTCTGTCGCCACATTAAAGCTCAAATCCCAACAATGAAGAAGAGTTGCTAATCTAGATTGTTTTTAATTTGTTTGATTTTTGTATTTTTGTTCCAATTTTTACATGGATTTAGTGTGTTTTGTGGAAGTTGCCAAGGAGGAGGGCGATGGTCGGAAAATGCAATGACAAAGCTATCATTTTGGCAGAGGGAGAAGAGGAAGCGTGATGTGGAGGACCATGGTTCTTTTTCATCCTTTGCACACATGGATGTAGATGTGAAAGAACCATGGTTCTTTTTCAAAATGGTTTTGATTTTGAATTTTTGGTGATTCTTGTTAGCGTGGGATTGTCTAATAAGAGTAGTAACTTGGTTTTTAATAAAATAAAAAATGACTGTGGCGACAGAGCTAATAGTAATTGGTCTAGTGATGGTGAAGATTATGGCTAAGGGCAAGCAGAGGAGTAAAGCAAAGCACAAAAAAGAACAAGTGGGTTTTGGAGACAACATGTCTTAATTTTTTTTTTTTTGTTGTTGATTTTTCTCTGCTTAAGAAAATGAGTGAGCTGCATATCAGAAAAATAAAAGGGCAATAATAGTGGGATGAGGCAGAATAGGAATGGGAGGTTGAGATTGTGAAGGGAGTGAAATGGGTATGTTTTGGTGTGGCTGATGTGAAAAATTTAATAATAAGTAATTGATATTTAGGTCATTTTATATGTATTTAATGATAAAAATAAACGGAATGACTAATTAATTAATAAAATTAAAATATAAGAACTAAATAATAAAATTTTAAAATATAAAGATTACTTCATTAATCTCAACAATCCTGACTCAAAAATAATAAGGGTTAATTACTATTTTATATTTATAAAATGATCCAATATATTAAGTTTTTTGTCCTTTTAAAAATATATTAACTCATTCTAACGAATATCATAATATATTTCTAAACTCTTTCGTCAATTATAAAATAGTTAATAAGGATAATAAAAAGATAGAAATGCTATTACTTTTATTTTTAATTAATTACATCTAATTTTTACTTTAAAAAATTTTTTATCATCCTTATTGATCATTTTATGACTGACTAACGATAAAATTGAATGGAATAGTCTAATAGTATATTCTGACATTTATAAGAAGAAGTTAATATATTTTTATAAAGTCAAAAGAATTAATGTATTAGATAATTGTACAGGAAAAAATCGTAATTAATCTTAATATAATATAATGAGGTCAACCAAAACACAAATAAAAAAAATGAAAATTTCTATAAATAAATTAGAAAAAAGGACCAAATTGCAAAAACCAACTCATTCACCACAGAAATATTATTATTATTATATTATATAATGTATTGTTGGATTTTGCAGAATAGTAAAATTCTTATTTGGGAAGTGGAAGCAGAGTTGAACGTTCAAAAATTTTCTCTCTGCTCCTGTATTTGATTCTTGTTTGTTTCTCGAGAATTTTTTTTTTCTTGGATCAATCGAAAGGGAAAAATCCCTGATGGGTTTAATAGATTACGTTAAATCAATTGAATGGGAGCATGAATCATACCCTGCTTATGAAGATTACATTGTTCTTCCAATCTTTGCTCTGTTCTTCCCCTCTGTTCGCTTCTTTCTTGATAGATTCGTATTCCAGGTACTTTCTTTGATACTGTAGATATTAAGGGAATGTGTCTTTTTATATATCTGATGAGTTTGTTTCCTATTGGCTTCACTTGGTGCTTATTTTGAACTTATTTTTCTATAATTGATCCCGCTGCCCTTTTTGGATTCTTTGGTTGACTCGCATAAAGATTGAAGCTTTTTATTCAATGGATTGTATTTGTTGCATAAATTTGACGTAGTTATATGCTGTTTCTCCTCCTCCTTTTATTCATCATGTTTTAAATTTATGTAGTTTAAGTATGAATTGATGTTAGTATCTAAAAATGCATTGAATTAGATGTTAATTTTCACTGTTTTGTTTAGAATTATAGGAACCAAATGAAACAATTTGATTGAAAAGATCATGATTACACTATGTTTCAAGGTTTAGTACAAAGTATAAGACTTTGGTAATGGTATTCAATTGGTCTGTGCAGCATAGCTTTTTAGGTATCTTATATCTCTGAGTTGATTTCTTGGATTGTCAGTGTTTATTTATGAGAATCATTAAACTTTTGATTCTAAAATATAGGGATAAGTACAAAAAATTCCTGAAGTCTGGGGTGGCTTAAAACTAAGGTCTTGTTGTTTATAACATTACAATTTAAAAAATTCTTTACTTAAATCTTAATATTTTCTCTACCATATCTTGTAAGGTTAAGTGTTCAACTAAAATATTCATTGGGTATAATAAGTTTATGATTTGAATTTTCTAGATGACAATTATTACTATATGAATCTATAGTTAAATCCTAATTTTGTGCGAATATTTTAAATATAATTCGCATAGAAAGATGTTGTCTATGAAAGCTCAACTCATATTCTTATGTTCAATGATTTTTTTTTTTTACTTTTAATTTATCAATATTTGACAAATAAATTATTAAGATTTAAGGAAAGAGAATTTAACTGGACAATAATTGAAATTTTGAAACTTCTCGTTCGTTAAATTGTAGTGTTGTAAAATGATATGACCTTAATTGAAACCCATATTTCAGGACTTTTTTAATGTATGCTTAAAATATATCAATTTTTTGTGTAGTACCCTGTTGTTGGTACTTTTGGCTTGAATGTAGTAAACCTAGATGTTGGCAAGAACACACTACAAGCTTATGTGTTTTGTTAAGTAATTATACTTAATTTAGGTTTAAAGTCATCACTTATTGGTTATTCCCCAATTTTTGCTCCTTGTGTGTTGCCTTTTCCATCTATATTGAAGCAAGAAATTTCATTACAGCATATGACAGTCTTGTAGATTCTTTGGAATGATCTATTAGGTGGCTTTCCAATGACTTTTTTTTTTTTTGGTTGGGAATGAACTAAGTTGAATAGAAAACTAGGCTATAGAATGTAGCTGGACTGGTCTACTAGTGATTGTTGAGCTATTTCCTTGTATAATGCTCATTCCTCCAGTTCAACTGAAATTTCAATGCTTTTATCAGATCATTCTCAAGTGACATAATTGGACTCGGAAAGTCCACCTTGAAAATTTATACAGTTGTTGCTGTTATGTTTCACATCATTGGATGCTATGATCATCCAAGAATATGATTATTCTGGAATGCAATCATTGTTAACAGGCTTGATCCCAGGCCTAGTGGTTGAACTTGGCCTCTAAACTGTGCTTGTGACTTTGATTATTACATGAATTCTAGAATTAATTTTGGAAAATTGAATTTTTTTAAGGAGAGTCCTATGGAAAAGAGAATGTTTCTTTTCTTTGATTGATGGTCTTTCGAGTGCCTATTCCTGAGTGAGGTCAGGTTGTTGGCAAGTACACCCACAGACTTGGAAATTTCCTTTGTGTTCTGAGTTGCATTTCTCCCGCATAAAGCATCAGTTCTTTGTTCTCACAGTGTTAGCTAAATGGAAACTGAATTCTTTATGGATATAGCAACAGATGTTGTTCCAAGTTGCTTGCTATTTTTGTGATGATATGCTTAAAAGTTAGCAGGCTTCCTTTTTATTAAAAAAAAAAAAGGGAAAAAAAAGAGAGCTACTCATTGGAATTACACTATGGTGAAAACTAGATTCTTAAAATTTGTGCACAACCTTTTGAAAACTGATTAGATGATGGATGAGTAAACAGCCAAAGTGAAAAGGTGCAGTTGTTATGTATCTACATCCAACAACATATTAACAGAAGAAGAAAGCCTGTTCACTATATGAAGTTGTTAATCTCAGGAAACAATTTGGTTGAAATCTGTTATCTCTGCTTGCTGGCTCCTCATGTTGAATAAGGATTGACAAATTAGATCATATCAACTAAAATGAGAAGCAAATTCATTCTTTAAAAAAGAAAATTCTGTTATGTTTTAGCTTTTCTAGTATATTCCTTGCCATTTGCCAATAATATTGTACCTTTCTTTGCACATACTCTTTTCCTTATACTGTATTTATAAAAGGAAACAAAAGTGTGCTCTTTCACAGTAGTAGTTTAGCTATTCTCTGCAACACTGTTCATATGGATAATGAACAAAAATAAATTGAGCATTTTGTGTGGGGAGTAATAATTAGTACATTGATTTGTATAATTTTGGTTGTGCCAACTGAGCTTTAATGATGAATTAGGAAAAGCTGCCTTGGTTACTCTGGATGTTCCCCCCCACCCAACCTTCCCAAGGTTTTTTCCTGTATTCCATTTTTCATTTATTGTTTATTGTTTTATCATTATCCTTTTTTTTTCCCTTGGCTTTCATTTTCTCTCTCTCCTTGTAGTTCGCCTAATTATTTGGTTAGGTCAGTCTGAAGTGTCTATTCATGTTGCAGAAAGTGGCAAAACGATTAATTTTTGGAAAGGGGTATCAGGCACTGGATGTTGAGTCAGAAGAGAGAAAGAAGAAGATAAGAAAATTCAAGGAGTCTGCCTGGAAATGCCTGTATTTTCTTTCAGGAGAGATTCTAGCTTTGACTGTTACTTATAATGAGCCTTGGTTTACTAACACTAAGTACTTTTGGGTAGGGCCAGGAAATCAAGTCTGGCCAGACCAAAAAATGAAGTAAGATCTTCTAAATAACGTATTGAATTGCTATAGTTGGTTTAATTCAGATCTCATTTGTTTTATTTATCCCTCTATTGTTTTGCTGTTTAAGCAGCATGAAGATTTCAGATTTATGAACTCAGCAGTGACTGATATCTGAATTTCAGGTTAAAATTGAAAGGGTTATATATGTATGCTGCTGGATTTTACACATACTCCATTTTTGCTCTGATATTCTGGGAAACAAGGCGTTCAGACTTCGGGGTGTCTATGAGTCATCATGTTGCAACTGTGATTCTCATTGTGCTGTCCTACATATTTAGGTATGTTGCAGTCAAGTTCTGTTTGTAGTATAGTAATATACTGTCATCAAAACTCTGAGAAAGGTCTGCTGGTTAATGAAAGTCACAAATATGTCATTCATATAAATATAACACTTATGCAGAAGGTTAATAGAACTAGTTGGTTTTGTGCTTGCATAAAATTCTCACATATTCCAATTTCATCCCTTGCTTGCAGGTTTGGTCGTGTTGGTTCAATTGTTTTAGCTCTTCACGATGCTAGTGATATATTTTTGGAGATAGGAAAGATGTCCAAGTACAGTAGCGCTGAAGGGATGGCTAGCTTTGCATTTATTCTCTTTGTTTTGTCTTGGATCATACTGCGCCTCATTTACTATCCATTCTGGGTCCTATGGAGTACAAGGTATCAAAGTTTCCAGTTCTTACATGTTCCATCTGTTGCTCAGATCTTAAACCGGTTATCAGCATTAATGGATGCCCCCAGAGTTAGTAATGTTACACTGGTCTAAAAGAAATACTTAACTAACAGCGTAGGACTATGCCTGATTGGGAAGCTATTATGCATCACCATATTGTATATTGCTGTTTATTGGTTGGTGGAAATTGATGTCTTGATTGTACAAATTTGTTTTTCTTTTTAATGCATGCATAGCAATGGGAAACCCTTTTTCTGTTAGTTATATGTAAGGACGTCTACTCTTCCAAACCATCACTACTCCCTTCTGGGGCTGCCAATAGCCTTGCAGATTTGCTTATCATAAAAGGATAACAATTATGTAGTCCTGATTCCGCATAGTTCCTGAGGATAAAGATTGAATTAAGGATTTATATTGAGAAAGTATATCTCAGATATAAGGATTTTGAATGTATGAGATAATAATTTATGGAATTGTTTATCTTATTTTAATTTCAACTTCTTTGTCTGTTTGTTTGTTTGCTTGTTAATATCAGCGATTTAGATACTCATCAAATTATTCATTCATTAATTCTTCCTCTTTATTGCAGCTATGAAGTCTTACAGACCTTGGACAAGGAAAAGCATCCAGTGGAGGGTCCAATCTACTATTACTTGTTCAATACTCTTCTATATTGCTTGCTCGTTCTCCATATTTACTGGTGGGTCTTGATATATCGGATGCTTGTTAAGCAAATACAAGCAAGGGGTCAGATTAGTGAGGATGTTCGATCTGGTATGTTAAAAAAAAAAAAATGGTGATTTACATGGTATTTAAACGTGATGCATGTATGTATATGGTTGCAGCATAAAAAATAAGAAATAAATTAGATAAATTTTGATTGTGAGAAAATTAATCCCTAGCATCGAGTATTTGCATTTAATTCGCACCATCTAGGTTGTTGATTTATGATAGAAAGAGATGATTGTCAATCATTTTAGATAAATGGTCTATTTCAAGGGATTATTTCTTTTTCCAACACTTTTTTTCTCTTAAAATATACTTGTTTGGTAGGCTAATCCTAATATACTTTTTAAAATTTCTGCCATGCAGATTCTGAAAGTGAAGATGAACATGAAGATTGACCAAAAAAAGTAATTACAGCCTCGACAAAACTCACACTAAGGTAGTCTTTTTAGGGGACCATTTGGACATCTAATCGAAAATGCCATACTGTTTATGCATGCTATTGTCTGTGTTTTTTGAGGTGGCTCCTCATAATAATAAAGTTAAGCAATTATGATATAGTGGTACTAAAAAAATCATCAATTGATGGGTTTTTTTATCTTCTTTTGTGTAAAGATGTGAATGTATCTCAAATGCCGCATAAACCACAATGAAATATTTCATTATTGTAGAGTCCAAAAGCATTTATCTTTTTCGGTTCTCCATACACAAGACATGGATTATTTTATTGCATTATCTTAATTCACTTTCATACTAATTAAAAAGCAAAGATGTGTCTCTGATTTTTCTGTTGCAAAGTTTCAGTTGCAGTTGAAGAACCAGATGGTTTTTCACAATTGATGTGTTCTATAGCCAAACTAGAAGGATGACAGTTATCCATTAAATTTCCTCTGCGATTCTAGGGCTTCTGGATCAGATGTTGAAGTGGAAAAGTCACAATGCGTGTGTGAGTAGTTTTGATTATTCATTTACCACATACATTCGAGTTTATTAGCTCACCATTGATCTGTTGTAAGAAAATTTACAATTGATTTAAAAAAACTGTCTATACCATATTTGTATAAACTTTGAGCCCACAGCAAATTTTGAGGGTTCATCATTGCATTTGATTTTTTTTTTTTTTTTTTTTCCTGTTCCCTAAGTAGAGGAGTTTTAGTTCTAGACTTCGTAATTTTGTTAAGGTATTTTTACCTTATTTTAGGTTGAATGTCCAGCATGTGTTTGTTCTGACTTCTGATTTTGATTAACAGAGTTTTTATTTCAATTTTTATAATTTTTTTGTTACTTACTATTGTTGTGGATATTTTATAACTTATAATAGTCAATGAAACATGGGACACATCAGAGTTTTTTTTTTCTCTGAATATGCAGTCATGTATTTGGAATTCCCATGACTAGGGGTGAGGAAAAAACCGGACCAATTAAAAACCAAACTTAATTTGATCGGTTCTATTCGGTTCAATTTTCCAGTCAAAATATATATATATATATATATATATATATATATATATATATATATATATATATATATATATATTTTGTTGAAAAAACTAAAGTAATCGAATTAAAATATTTTAATTCTGTTTGGTTAATTTTATAAAAATTTCAGTTCGATTCAATTTAATTTTTTAAAATTTCAGTTCGATTAATTTAATTTTTTTAAATTTCAATTCAATTTAAATCGAACCAATCAAATGCTCACCCTTATTATAACTTCAAAATTCATATTAGGGGGTTAGCTCAGGATGTGGGATCCCAATCCGAATTGAATCCCCAAATTAAAAAATTATGGGGAAAAGAATTTTTAAAATATGAAAAAATAATCGAACCGAATCAGCATCGAGATAAGACTAGGGATGCATTAATATTCATATTGAAAACCGAATTAAACTTAAATTGATTAACTAATTTATATATTTATAAATTTATAATATATAATATATATACTATTACTTATACATGTGTTTATATTTATATAATTATAAGTTTATAATATATATTATAAATATATATTTGAATCCTCAAATATTCTAATCCAACTGAATTGAAGTCCAATTTTTTAATTTCTAAAACATATTGTATCGAATTATTAGAATAATTAAATATGAATATTTTCTAAACAATTCAATCGGCTTGATTATTTAATAATTAAATCTCTAAAATTTTGATTTGATTCAAAAAAAATTAAATCTCCTGTTTTATTCAAAACGTAATTATCCTACTTTATATACTCTTTCAAAATAATAATAATAATAATAACTAATAATTGATTTTTTTTAATGATGTGTTTGGATAGGATTGAAGTGTAACTGTAAAAATTAAATAAATTAATATAAAAATAAAATAAATTTTATTAAAATTCTTTAATTTATAAAATATAATAATAAATAAAATACTTAAGTTTTATTCATATAAAAGAAAATTTACGCAAATATAGATTAGCCTTATATATGGGCAAATCTTATTTATATAACAAAGGAAAAAAGGGAAAAAGGAAAAAAGTCGATTCCCATATTAAATTATAGGACTTTTAGATGATTATGTTTTTTAAATATAATCACTTGTTTTGTTTATTTAACATGTCTCCTATTACCCTAAATAAATATTTTTTTTTCGTTTATAAATTTTTTAATTTAAAAATTAAAAGAAATTAATAAGATATGTAATATCATTTTACTGTTAGACAAAAAAAAGTCTTTTATTTTTAATTAACTATGTATTAATATAAATCAAAAGAAACACAATATTTTATAATATTGGATTGAGTTAATTTAATTTAAAAATAATGTGAATTAGAAATTATTTTATTCAATAAGTACTTTGTTGTTATTATTATTATATATTTTGACTTTACATAGTTATATTAATATAAAAAATAAAGAAAGTATATTTTAATTAATTAAGGTTATTATGGGGAAAAAAGGTTTTTAACCTGAGAAGCCATTTTACAACGTCAGAAGTGCTTCTTGAGCAAGAAGAAATCACACGCACAAACACAGCCTCTCAGGTCCGTCTTCCATAGCCCGCTTCTTATTTTACATTTTTCAATTTTTATCTTTTTCTGTAGATTCTTGGTTAGTTTAGGTCTGTCTGTTTCTCGGGAAAATCTCCGTGGAATATAAAAATTGTTCTTTCTGTAATCCAAATATTTTGGGTTAGGGTTTATCCTGGATGCTAAAGGCCAATTACATGGTTTATTAGGCCACATATCTTCTATTGATCAGTTCTTGGTCACATTTCTGATTTCTTGAAAGCTACCGCTTTAGTATAATAGGTAGTTTTAACTAACTATTTCATCAATTTTTTTCTTACAAAACAAATAATTGATATCTGAAAACTCCCTTAACTGGGCAGTGATTGGATTGGGTTAATTTTGTGGATTATTTGATTCCTGTTATTCTGATATTAGAAAGTGCTTTGCTTTTGCTGTTAGCTGCTAACCCTTTTGCATTTTGATGCTTTTGTTGTTAGTATTTTATCTTTGTATTGTCATTTTGCTTTATTTCTTAAGAAATGATCGTTTGCAGGTTTAGTAGTAGTAGGCATGCTTTTGATTTTGTCTTCTCATAAAATTGTGTTGGTTAAATTATCATTTAGTCTTAATACTTTTGCTCTCAATGTAAGAGCATAACAAGTATCTTTATACATTTCTTTTGGTGTTATTCTTAATATTTCTTTAGCATCATTATCTTACATTTGGTGTGTTCTCTTGTTCTCTTTGAGGATTTTGGGCATTACAAAATCGACATGGGTTAGCTTTCCTACTTGTTTCTCTCCCGTATTTTCTGTGGTGTTACTTGTTTCCATACCTGATAATTTATGCATATGAATGTGCTAGGTGGGACATTTATTATTACTAGGAATATTTTGCATTGGTTGTAAAACTACTGCTAAAGCAGTGTAAATGTATTTGTTCTATCTCTTACTTCGAGAGTCCTATCTTTCTAGATTTAAATTGGAATTCCTTAACGTTTGCTTTTCATTTACCTAGAACAGGTGTTCACTTTTCCTTTCTACTTTCATTCTCCCTGTTTTTACCTCCTATGAAGCAGACAACGTAATGCCAAGACAAAATTCACAAAAAAAAACAGATGGTTTTGTGTAGGCTTGCCTTATACCTTTGATATTCTGTTAGACAGTTCTCTGGGAAAAATGAGAAAATGTATACCTTTTGACACATCAGGCATACGCTTTGATGAAGATAAACCTCAAGTGCCTTCGGGAGAATTTAAAGAAATGCTGTCATAGTTATGTTTTGGTATACTTATCTGGTGCATGTCCTATTACCTATATGAGATAGTGAATCTCCTAAGTTACTTTCAATTTTTAGTTATTTATTTGATTTACTCTCCAGCTTATTTTGAAGTCTCATTAATCTAATGTTAATGCTACAACCCTCTGAGCAATGATACTGATGACAATACATCTAATTTCATTAGCAGGTTGTTCAACTAGCTCATAAAGTAGACATGGAAGATGTCCTAACAGAAATTCCACCACCTTCAAGGTTCTTTCAGGAAGATCTCAATAACTTCACATCTCCATCACCATCTCTTCCATCTCCTTTCCTTCTGTTCGCTAATCCTAAACCTGATCAACCACTTCATCCATCTCTCCTCATTATTGCCTTATCTACCTCATCTATTTATGTCTTTGACCATGTATCCTCAAAGACACTAATTGGCAGTTTCTTCCTACCTGAGATCCCTTTCTCAGGAAATACTATTGAACCCTCTCTTGGAGACAAATCCTGCAACATTTATACCCTCAATGATGCTAATAATTTGACTCTTCTGGTTTCTTTTCGGTGCTCTGTCAGTGCTGAGAGATCTAATGTGGTTGCAAAGTTGCTCATTGGGGAACAAATTATTCCTGAGAGAGTTCTAATCTTGGATTCAGTTAAGAGCCAGAATTTTAGGGGTAAGCTCTCATCAGATGAGGCATGTTCCTTCAAGCTAGAAACCTTCGCAGAGAGGAAAGGACACAATAGTGGATGTGGAGCTTCATCTTTACTGACAAATTTGGGCTATCTTCCCTCAGGGAGTATGGTGGATGGCTTGGCAGCTGCACTGTTAGCCCAATGCCAGATGAGGAATATCAAAGGCACTCTGTGTGTTTCCTGGCCCGAATATGGTGGTTCTGCTGTAGCACTGATCAAGTCTATATTGCAGAGAAATGTGTTGCATAGTATTGACTTGAGCTCAAATGGGAATGCTGAGGATAAATATTTAAGGTCTAGCCGGATTAAGGATCATTCATTTGATTCTGATCTATACACTTGATGTACTAGTTTGAAGTGCTTATTTGATGTACTTTTTTATTTCTCACGAAATTTTGAAATGAACTTTTGACTAGAGGTGCTGTTTGTTTTCACATTGAAACCTTATGCTTTGAATCATCAGGGCAATATTTCAAAAATGTTTGGGAGAATTTACTGCTTTTCATCTTTTAACTGAAGATACTAGTTCCTTTTTTTTGTCAAGTCTGTTCACCATAGAGTTTTAGATAGTTGCTTGTTGACATTTTATTAAACCATTGCATATTTTGCCGGAGCTGAGTTCCTTTGTTGAATCATAGGTTCCATGCTTCATTAGCTTTGATGCCTTGTATCACCACACAATGACTTCTCTACTCCAAGCCAAATTCATTTACTATTTCATGACTGCAAAGTTGAAATTTCCAGCAACTTGAGTAGAGTTTTGCCTCGTTGGAATATGGTTACTACTGGAAAAACCAGAACTGAGCTGACTGCGTTCGAGACTTTGGCCCAAATCGTCCTATGAAGCTTCTACTAATTACTGTGGTGCATCATATTGCATCAGGCAAATTTGCCTCTGGAGTTAGACAACTGAAAGTGATTGTTCATCTCTAATTCAACATTCTCTAGTCTTTAGGCATTAGACAACTGAAAGTGATTGTTCATCTCTAATTCAACATTCTCTAGTCTTTAGGCATTATTATGTTATTGGGATTTTAACCCAATCATGGATGTACCTCTTATAGTGTGAGAGACAAATGATTCAAATTTTGACAATTTAAACTTGACATTAATGTTCAAGGAAATCTTTTAGCATTCGCACAATATCACATAGTGGAGTCATGAATTGTATTCTATTAACAAGTTTTTAATTCAATAATACTTGAATAATTTTAAAAATTCAAACTTAAGTTTTAAATTAAATATATAAAAATATAAAAAGATGAAAAATTCTAACTCCTTGAATAAAATAAAATAAAATTTGAGCATGTAGGTCATACCCTCTTTCCTTTTCCTAAAAAAAAAAAGAAAAAGAAAATCAGTTACCCTATCATTAAGGGTTGATATGGCCATCGTTCTAAATAACATAGTAAAATTGAAAGAGAAATTAGATAACAAAATTGATGAATGATGAGTATCCTAATCTTGCACTTCAAGAACATGACTTTCGGTTTTGTTTATTTTCTCCCTTTTCGTCCTTCTTTCTAGATCTCCACTCTTGGAAACGCAAGCAAAGATATAAAAGCAAGGCAGTGTATGCATATTCTTGTTCTTGAAGAATAATTTAAAAGAACACATGTGGATTTACAACGGCATGGAAATTAAAAACTATACGCCATAAAAGATTATAACCCCTAATCAAATATATTTATTGTTTAACCTAATTTGTTCAAATTAGACCATCCAACCAACAGAAGTCCACCCCAAATAACAGTCTAAAATGTTCAAGCAGATGGTCACACGCTTTAAATAATAAATTAATACCACCCTTATATTTTATTTTATTTTATTATTACTTAAATTTCAATGGATTTAAATGTGTAATCTCACTCTTAAATACAATTCTAATGCTTACTTATTAGTTCAAAATCATTATTAGAATAGTCTTTATTAGTAATAGTATAGAAAAATATTTATCTACACTAAATATATATATCGTCCTTATATAATTAGCTTATGATTATAAATAATTTTTTATTTAAAATTATGTTTTCATTTTTTTTTATAAAAAAGAATTTATATTTAAATTTATCCCATGTATTTTTATTATATTGATTGGACGTGTACAATTAATATAAACAAATATTTACAGTGATAATTATTTTCAAAACCATGAGATTACGAGTTTGAATTCCAAATCACAATCAAATTAATATATACATAGTCGTGCCCAATCTTACAACTTGGATGGAGGGAGGAAGGGAAAAAGAGATGAATCCGAAAAGTTTTAAAGTTGAATGAGTAAAATATAGCTCTAGCTGTTATTAGTTTTTAGTTTGGTGAATTGCCCAAATCATTAAGTAATATATATGCTCAAAAAGTTTAAACTTCTTTCTCTCTTGCATTTGGTGATTTTAGTTTTGGAGTACCCACCAACCAGCCCAACATTAGTTGCATCAACTATTGACTATATACAAAATAATCAAAATGGCCATGCAAAAAAGCAAAATGCCACACTTAGACATTGTTTTTCTATTATATATCTCACATTTCTCACCCATTCCCCTCTATAGTTCAAGAAATTAGCTAGCAAGAAAACAATAATGGCACCACTCCTTCACTACTCCAATCTCGTCTCATTTCACTTTCTTGTTTTGGTTTCAATTTTCATCTTTAGCATCAACTTGTGTGCAAGTGAGGATCCTCCTTTAACATTGGACTACTATGCATCTTCTTGCCCTAGTGTCTTTGACATGATCAGGAAAGAAATGGAATGTGAAGTTCTCTCCGATCCTCGCAATGCTGCTCTTGTAGTACGATTGCATTTCCATGATTGTTTTGTCCAGGTTCACATACGCCTCTAATTATCTTATATATTAATCGTGTTCCTGTTGAAAAAAACGAAGAAAATTGAATTTTTTAAGGAAATTTTATATGTTTTTCTTGTAAAATCTCTTAAGTGATCAAATAGTAGTTTCAGGCTATTTTTTCTTTTTCTTTTTTTTTTTAATTTTCTGAAAGAATGATGCTACATGTTCTAATACTTTTTGTGCTAATTAATTTATTGTATAGTCTGATGTGATGTTACAATACTGTTGTATGTTAATTACATATGCAATTGATGCACTTTCGAAGAGGAATCGTGACAAATAGAATAATGGCATGTCAATTTGGAAAATGGATTGTTGATACAAATAACATTTTCATTTCGCAAAATTACGTTTTCTGGAGAAAAAAAAGAAATTTTAGTACCCATTGCTGCTCAGGCAGTGTAGAATAATTATAATGTATGGTCTAATGGGTGCAGGGATGTGATGCATCAGTTTTGCTAGATGACACTATCACTTTGCAAGGAGAAAAGAAAGCTTCCCCAAATGTGAACTCTCTAAAAGGTTTTAGAATCATTGATAAAATCAAGAACAAGGTTGAATCTGAATGCCCCGGAATTGTATCTTGTGCAGATATTCTCACTATCGCTGCAAGAGATGCAGTAATTCTGGTAATATATATAATATTACATTTCTTTTTAAAACCTCTTGACTTCATGTATTATGAGACAACAAGGGACGGAGTTGTCTGGTGGCCGAATTGAGCCTGAGTCATTCTGTTAAAAAAATAAGTTGATTAACTTATAGAAAATTTTTCACTTGATCCACTCAAATCATATTTTTACACAGAAAAATCTTTTTGGTTCACCTAAACTCACCTTTTCACATTGAAAAATTTTCTCGGCCAACCATGATTAATTTTCTGACTTCACTAAAAACAACTAGCACTCGTCCACTGAATTATTACTAGACATGTTTACATTCGTACTTGTTTTCGTTAGTTTTAAGATTTTTTTGGTCCAATGCTTCCAGGTTGGAGGACCATATTGGGACGTTCCTGTGGGAAGAAAAGATTCAAAGACTGCAAGTTATGAGCTTGCATCTGCAAATATTCCAACTGCAGATGAAGGTCTACTATCTATCATTTCCAAGTTTCTTTCTCAGGGCCTCTCTGTCACAGATACGGTAGCTCTTTCAGGTAATAATCTCTTATTCTCCATCTGGACTTATAATAGGCCTAATGATTAATAAGTACTTACTTTATAGTGCAGAATGTACAAGGA
Organism: Aleurites moluccanus; assembly: GCA_948193065.1. Classification (NCBI taxonomy): domain Eukaryota; kingdom Viridiplantae; phylum Streptophyta; class Magnoliopsida; order Malpighiales; family Euphorbiaceae; genus Aleurites; species Aleurites moluccanus. Next base: position 3,388 of record CANXYC010656293.1, on the reverse strand, counting down.
TTTTAGCTCGATAGTACTGCAGGAATCATTTTCAAAATCAAAAAAGTTAGCAAGTTTGAACTCTAGTAGGAGTCCAATTAGCAAAAAAAAAAAAAATGTGGTGGATCCTTGAGGGTGGGGTGGCAATTAGAAACAGCTTCTTTGAAGAATTTGGATTAATTTATCTTTTGCCCCTTATATAAAAGTTATAACATATTAAATAACAATTAACTAAAAAGATAAAGAAGAGATATTTCTTTTCTCAAAAAAAGAAAAAGACTCTTCTTATATATGAAGCTAAACAGCAAGAGAAAAATAAGAAAAAGAAAAGAACTAATTAAAATCCTTAATATATTTTTCTTTTGTATCTTTTTAGTATCAATATTTGTATATTTACTCTTATGAGATGAATTTATCTCTAATTTAAATTTAAAATTTTCAAAATTAATCATATGATAAGAAACTTTGGTTAATTATTAGATTAAGTTCTTAATTATTAAAACTTATTATAAGCATATGTGGAATTAATTCATAAATTGTGTCCACTGTCCACGGAGTAATTGTTAGATTAAATTCTCATATAAGAATTGTTCTTACAATGTGTGTGGATAATCGATCACAGCTTGTTTAATATTACAAGCATTATTAAAGTAATTATTTTGTCCATTTAATTTTGAATCCTGGGTTGGCTACTGATTGCATAGTACTTGTTTCATAATGTAATAGGTTAAAAATTCAAAACTTAACACTTTATAATCTTGCAGGGGCACACACAATAGGTATGGCACGGTGCGCGAGTTTTCGAGCAAGGATTTATGGAGACTTTGAAACTACTTCAGATAGAAGTCCAAAGTCTGAAACATACTTAAAGAACCTAAGATCTGTATGTCCAGCTGCAGGAGGAGGAGACAATAACATATCTGCAATGGACAATGTCACACCTAACCTTTTCGACAATACTTATTATCAGATTCTATTAAAAGGAGAAGGATTGCTGAATTCAGACCAAGAATTGTACTCAAGTGTACTTGGAATTCAAACAAAGAAGCTTGTTGTGAAGTATGCTCATGACCCAATTGGTTTCTTCAAGCAATTCTCTGATTCAATGGTGAAAATGGGAAATATTACTAATCCTGATAGCTTTGCCAATGGAGAAGTCAGGCGGAATTGCAGATTTGTGAACACATAAGCTGTTAATAATGGCTGGCTGGATGGTTAATTATTGATTTGTATTTGTTTCTTATTTCAGGATGTGATAAGCAACACGAGTTAATTATAAATTATATGTTAACAGTTTATTGGATATTTAAGTTTTATTTCTCTCTTTGAGTCGTTTAAATTAAATATATAAAATGATAATAAATTTCGTTCAATTTTTTATTTTTTTTTTAATAGTGTAATTTTAACATTTTCTTTTTAGGTGAAAAAAAAATTTAGAATAAAATTATTTTGCAAAGTTAGGGATTAATTGTAAAAACATTTTAGTATTAAATATTAATTTTTAATTACTTCTAAAATTAAAAGTATAGAAGCTAAGTTAATGGTTAGGACTTTTTTTTTATTGAATATCTTGTGAGGATATCATAATTATTAATGATTAATATTAGAAAGGAGACGAACATTTTTTATGAGACAATTTTTTTTTAAGTGAGTTGCATATTTAGTGAGCAGTGAGAACTTGAAATCAATATTTTTATAATTTGTATGATTTTCAAATAAATAGAATTAAAGGGTGACGGGTTAGAGATTCAAACATAATAGAATCGAAATTAATAAAAGATAATTAAATTAATATTATATAATATCATAAATATAAATTTTATAAGCAATTTAATTAACATAATAATATGAAATAAATTTAAATATAATAATTTTTTTAACAAATAATATAAAATGATTTTAGAATTTAAAATAATAATAGAATAAATAGGTAATAAGAATTTTAAAAGTAATATTTTTTTAAGTAATAACAAGAGAAATTTAATTTTAAGTACTAAAAATTTAAATTTATTTTATAACGTATTTAAATTTTATTATTAATTTATGTTAAAATGTGATTATTAAAATTAACTTTTATAATATAATTTATTTTAAATGAGATAATATATTTTTATGGACAAAAGTTATATATATATATATGTGTGTAACAAATTTATTATTATTATTATTATTATTATCATCATCATATAACCATCACAAAATTAATGTTTGGTTTAAATGGTTGATGCTCTCTTAATATTTTTATATATTAGGGGATTCGAATCTCAAAAGCCATAATTTTTTTTTAAATTAAAAGTTATTGTCGATTTCAAATCAACTAATTATCCTGCTGATTCAATCGGATTGAAGTTAATTTTTATGAAATCATATTGGATCTAATCAATTTAAGCAGATGGTCCGATCCAGTTTTTACAATAATGCTTGAAATCGAAACATCTTTCTTAGGAATGAAATACCTTAATATCAAGAAAGACTCTTTTGTGATTTTATCTTTTTTCTTTCACATAAAAAAAATATAATAAAAAAAACATAAGATATATTATTCGTGAACTTTCTGCACTAGAAAATAAATAATAAATTCTTTTCATCCTTTTACAAAAATATGCCTTTAGTTTGCTCTAACCTATGATCTACCATTTTTTTTTTTTTTTGACAAATTTAGACATTGAGTTCAATTCGACAAACAGTTTTGCCATCATCAACTCATGCCATCTTGGTCTTGATTATCATAACATTAGTTTATTCAATGCAGTTTATTGCTTTCTCAATTAATAAATTGTTCTTTGTTTGATTATGTAAAATTTCTCTGAAATGGAATTAAAATTATACGAGTAAACTAATTAAATACAAAAACTTAATTGAAGGTCACAGAAGCCACCTAGAACATCGAAGCTAGAGCTAGCAGTGATTGCAAATGGACAAGCTGGGCCAAACCTAAACCTACCTCTACTGGAACAAATGATTAAGCCCAAGCTCAATATTGCATGAGCTGCTCTTTTGTTTGGATTCTCCCTTCTCTAAGCATTTTTGGATATCAATTGATTATTGAATTCTTTTAAAATATTATATTTTAAATATTGATCTGGCAAAATAGTTTATAGCACTTCCACTGTTTTTTATTCTCTAGGTCATCGTTGCGAAAAACGGATCGAATCGTCTAATCAAATCAAAAATTAAATTAAAAATAATCTGGTCAGTCCAAAAATTTATTCCCTTAAAATCAGTTAACCGGTTAATTGGTCAAACCAAATCGGTTTTTTGGTCCAAGTGGGTTAGATTTTTTAAATTTTTTTTTATTTTTGATAAAACATAATAAATGTCAAATTATATTTATTTTCATAATATATATAATACATATAAAATTATATATATATATATATATATATATATATATATATATATATATATA
>CANXYC010656270.1:0-21760 GCA_948193065.1 Aleurites moluccanus | reverse complement strand
AAAGAATGGCATTATCAAATATCGTCTGGAAGAACTGATCACATATCATAACAAACGTATCGGTAGCCTTGCTACCTTAACATGCACACATGCTTGGTCAGGCATGCGCCTAGAGCTCATGGCCCCCTCTAGATGGAATACCGATAAAAATCCTATCGGTTGGGCTCCCAAAGTGCACAATGGACCAATGAATTTACTCTCATTAGGAAGAGCGTTCTATCCAAGAGTCATGGGGTTTCAATCTCATAGGAAGCATATTGGTCGCAACACCATCATTATATAACAATAATTCAATTCGGGTTCACAATTAAGGACATATGAACTTGATCCAAGAATATTGATCAAGCCATTCACAATATACAATTTATGAACATTTATATACAATAAAATAACAAAGGCAAATAAATAATTGGTTGTATCACTTTCAAAGAATGGAAATCAAACAAAGTGTTCATACTTACCTCTTACACAAATTTCCTTAAGTTCCTCTTAGCAATTTGCCCACTTAAATTCCTTAATCAAAATTCTGAATTTCTCCTCCTAAGACATTTTCCCAAAACACAAAAATTAGGGATTCTCTAATCAACAATATTTCATATGATTTCTATTAATTAATTATCTTAGAATCTCTGTTCTCAATTCCCAACAGCATCCCATTAATTTCTCTTAAAGAAAAATTGCATTAAATTTCACATTAAATTTCGGAATTACTGTTCACAGCAGTTTATCTTCCAAAAATTCTCCCACATTAATTACCATTAATTTCTTCAGATCACTAGCAATAAATCCTATATACCCAAAATTAATTATCCTAACCCATAGACTTCATTAAATCCAAAAAGAATAACTTAGGAAGAAATTTTACCTTATTTCCTTCAAACTGAGTTTTCTGCAAATTTCGCTCAAATTGATGATTCTACCTTAATAATAGACTAATCTAGAAGTCTATTGCACTAATCTAAGCCTTAATGTCTTAGAATAAAATATGGAACAAATTTGAGAAGAAGACTGAAATTGCCAAAGGAAGAGAAAAAGGAAAATCGTGAAAAACGCTGCTGGTTACTAGGGTTAAATAAGCCTCTGCCCAGAAACGCGCTGACCAGCTCACCTCGCGAGACCTGCCTCGGCAAGGCCACCTCGCCTAACCAGCTCGCCATGCCCACTTCGCATTCCCAGCTCGCCATTTTGATCCGGCATTGTTGCTTCGCACGTTCCAGCTCGCATATGCTACCTCGCGTATGCTGCCTCACCAGACTCTCCTCGCAACTCATCCTCGCATAAGCCACCACAGTAATGCTCCTTCGCCTCTTCGCTTCTTCGCGAACTGCCACCTCGCATATCTCTCTTTGCACAATGCCTCCTCACATAGTGCCTCTTCGCCAACTGCTCTTCGCCTTAGCTTCTCGCCAAACTTCTTCGCCACTTCTCTGTAATGCCTTCCCACACTGCCAGCTCGCGAAATGCCTTCTCGCTTAAGGCTGGCTCTCTATAACCAAATACTTCTAAGTTAAATTCTTGCCTGAACATCCCGCCTGAAGCCAACTCGCAAATGAGCTAAAAAAATCCAAACTTACCAATTCTTCTTGCCACTTACAACCAATAAGCAGGACCACAACATATCAAATTTTCACATCAAACAAATCAACATTCAGACAGTAGTGACTCTCCAAAAATCACCCAGACTTCTGCCTCAAAGTCTGACCGAATAGTCCTGATACAAAACACTCTCCACTGAGATATACTTATCCAAAAATTCTGAAATTTTACAGGCATCATTTCAACACACAAAGAAATATTTTTCATGTTCACCACTTCAGCTAATTCTGCCTCAGTCACTCCCAGTAATTCCAAACAAACATTGCATCTCTACAGAAATTCTCCTCCAGACCAGCCTTGTTCAAATAGACACAACTTATTCTATACACAGAATTCCACCAACCCATTTTACAGAATTATAGCTAAGACATAAATTAACAACTTTCATATTTTACACTTTACCAAATTATGTCTTTAGGAGCAAGAAATGATCAATACTGAATTCTGCTGCAACCCAAAACAAAAGTTTTCTGAAATATTCCAATATTCTCATTTAAAATTTAAAATTCTCCAAACATATAAAATCAATAAATACACTTCAAAATGGCAGATATTACAGTTTCGAATTGTGAAAATTAGATCTCGATTGATTTATATATTAAATACAAATATTAATATAAAATATCTACACTGATAATATTAATTAAAATTACCATAAACATTCAAAATATATATTAATATAATAACATAATGTAGATTAAAATATAAATAATTAAAATAACATTTATGGGAAGAATATACTAACTCAGATGATTAAATGAATATTATTATGTATTTTTTATATTTGTGTTTAATTTTAATTATAAATGTAATGTAATTTTCGTATTTATATTTAATTTTAATTATAAATATAATATAAATCTTTTTAATTATTTTTGTTAATGTAATTTTATTTTAAATAATATATTAATAGTGAATGAGTCATTTAATTAATAAATTATTATAATTTAAGTTATTATATTATCACTTTGCTAAATTAATAATTAGATTTTTTTAATAAATATGTAAAATATATTTATTTATAGGTAATTAGTGAAATATTATAAAATAGTGGGGAATTATAATAAATTATATAAAATATATAAAAAATAATATAAAAAGAATATTTTTTTTATGTAAAAAATAGTATTAGAAATTGAATTATGATTAAAAATAAAATTATAAACTGTAAAATTATGTAAAATTGACTGCATTTTAGTGTTGTGGATTGGAGATGGACTTAATATAACTAAGTTAGCTTATAAACCATTTAATTCATTATAAATATACAATTTATCAAAAATAAACTGCATAACTAATTCAAACTTTATTCTTGCATAAAAGAAACATTTATTAGCTTATAATTCTAATAAAATTAACTCATTTCAGTATTTGATTACAATCAATAACAAAATCATATAACATTATTCTCATTCGCTTAATATAATACTATGAATTTGCTTTGATTAAATAAATTCATCAATAACTAAATTGTATAAAGTTTAATAACAAAAGAAATCATTATAAATTTATAGAAATTAATAATAATAAATTCACGAATTTAACTCCAAGAACTTACACATTATAACTCCCTAAATTTTTATTTATTTTTTAAAATATATTTTATTAAAAAATAATTATTATTTTAATAATACTTAATTAAAGTAATGAATATAAAATATTTTATGGATTTATATTATTTTAAATTAAAGTTCAATGAATTTTTGTTGTGTATTTAATAAAATATTTATTTTAGTATATATTTAAGTCACAAATATAAATAATGGTGTTTGACAGAAATAATTTTTGGCTTAAAGGATTTATAAATTATTATATTGTTATACTGTTGTATTATTTATTAATTTTATAATTAATTATATTGTAAATTAAAAATTTAAATTTTAAAGAAAGAAAATATTATGAGGAATATTTTTTAGATTTTTTAAAATTTAATATTATATTATTATTATGTGTGTGCGCATTGGAGAGAGGGAGAGAAAGAGAGAAAGAAAAAGAAAAAGAAAAAGAAAAAGAGAGAAAATGATTTTCTTTAAATTTTAAATTTTAAATTTCAAATTGCTATTTCAAAAAATTTAATTATCTGGTTTTATGATTTTATTCTTAAATGAAACACCTGTACTAGAGCTATCATTTAACACCAATTTTGCTTCAATTAAGATGTCATACATTAAAGTAACATGAAAAAAGTTAAATGATTATGGAGTAAATTTATTAAAGCGGTAGTTAAATTAGGTAAATAAAGTAATTTAAATTGAAATAAATTATTTGATTATTGTAAATAAATTATGTATATAATTATTGAATTATATGGAGATGAATAGGTTCTAGAGGTATATTAATAGAATATAATTATTGAACTGATTAGATAATTAAGGCATTTATTGATAAAAAATATTATTGTTGAGTTGAAGATTTATGAGTGATTAATTGAATTATTGGTGATAGATGACAGTTTAGTGGATTATTTATTTCAGGAGGATATATCCTAATTTTAGTGAAAGGTTCTATTAAATTTTCGATAAATTTATAAAAGTCATTACTTATAATAGTCATTTCTTATAATTTCAGAGATAGTACTTAAGTTATTTTTATTCTAATGATTCATATATTCATTTATAGTGTTTTAAGAGTTTTCTTTATCGTGGACACTCCGAGACAAGCTAATCGATCTAATTATCAAATCAATGAATTATTTAGTTTAATATAACATTTTATTCCCCACATTTATTTAATTTTGCATTGTATACATGCATTATATATCATAAGAGCATAATAAACATATTGTAATTATTGCATTGGTTGATGAGTTTGAATATTATGTATTGTTGTGATTGTTAGATGAGATTAAGATCATATAACACCACTTATGTAAAATTATAATTATGATACTATGAATATGGTTGATGATTTATGATTAGTGTATAACGGTTTGAGAATTTATTTATCGTCCGACATTACTATTAATTAGATTGGTATTATTTGATTTAATTTAAAGGCGACTAAAATTTTATATTTAAATATAAAAAATAATATTTACAATCAGAGAATCAGATATGAAGAATTAACTCATCATATTGAGGTTTAAGGTGTTTATATGAATTAATTTTTATTATTAGATGATTTGATATTTTATATAATTTTATAATTTAATGAATAGTATCTTTAAGAAATGTATTAATTAATTATGTGACTGTGTGATAATCGAGCATATTGCATAATTAAAATGTATACGATTTTATGTAACTCATTGAAATCATCGCTGACCCATGTTCAGCTATTTTTTCTGTTTGGTACCTTTTTCATTTCATCATTCCTTTATTTTCAAGCAAATGAACAGCCAAGAAGGTACCAATGCTGGTTTCTCTAACAATAACTACCTGATAGAGCATAGAATATTAACAATCCAAAACACATTATTTTTTCAACTTTCTTGCAAAATCTCAAAGTGGGTGTGTTTGGTATCTGAGAAAACAATAACAAAATGCAGAAGAGGGCACAGGTTTGGTTTTCAAGTGGCAGTAATGAAGATCAACATCAAAAACCTCTATCGTCTCTATTGGCAGATTGGAACTCATACGCCCATTCCAGAGATGCTGATGAGAGCACCGGATCGGGTATTGGCTTCGACCTTGAATCCGCTGTCCGGTCGGCAAACGACACCGTTACTGGCACCTTCAACGTGTAAGCATCTTTATCTTGAGCTTCCCTGCTTTGTGCTTTAGCACTTGGTGGTTTTTGTGGGATTTTAGTTTATACCCTTTTTTTAAGGTTACATTGATGAAGTTTCATTATGGGTTGTATATAATGATCTTTTAAGCTGAATGTTGGATGTTTGATTGCTTGAGTGCCATTAAATTATGGGTACTTTTGCATTTTGATTGTGGCAATGTACAATTAGCTTGAAGGGATTTGAAAGTTATTACTTAGGGGTGCTTAATTTTGAGTAGACACGCTTTAATGGAAGAGGTACTTGAAAGCAACTAAATTTAAAAGGGAATGCTTTGTTGGGTTTGCCTAATTTTGATAAGGCTTGTTGACAAGTAGTTGATGCAGGGCAGCTAAACTACAAATGAATGGAAAGTCACCTTGTATTGGGCTAAACTACATATTTTTTGAAGAAAGCTACTGAGATAACTTATGGAACTACAGAGCTATGACATAAAATGAAAGAATTAAAATTACAAATTTCATATGTTAAATGAATAAATTCATGGCATTAAGAAATTCGCAGCATCTCAAATACATAAGGTATATGTTAGCTTGATGTAGTCTTCCATGGTATGGAGGATGATAGAGCTGAAGCACCTACTAGGTCACTCTCTTAAGATGATGCAGATCAAAACGATATATACTCGAAACTAAAGTAGGTAATTAATATTCACTTAATTGTTTGAATTAAAAAATGGTTTTGTGGTTCATTCTTTAGTCCCTAGTCATTTTTCCTCTCCCAATTTCACTTTTTCAAGCTGTCTGATCCTGCGGTTAAGTTTTCTTTTTTCCTAAAGTTATTGGAATGCTTAATATGCTTTGATTGAAAAAGTTGCGGATAAAAACTTGTTATATCATAAATAAGTATACTCATTGATAGGAATCAACTGTCTGTATGCTCAATAGAATCAGGATAATAAGTTTATTCTGTGTGAGTACTATATTTAAGCAAACATGTTAATTTCAGTTTATATATGGAGCATCTTCAAGGTGTTGTTTTCTGTAGATTACAGGTTGTCCTTACCATCTAAAAAAATCTTTTGGTCAAAATTTGATTTCAGTTTTGTGGGAGGCTTATAGATTTTATAGTGGCTACACTTAAAATAATGATAAAACAAGTATCCTATTGATCCAGAGGAATTGTGCATATAGTTCAGTTGATGTTCTTCAACAGTTCTTTCAACTTATGGTGCTAGTTTCATAGGTCACATATTGTAGGACTCCAATTGGGTTAAATTCGTTAAGTTTATAAAGCACCAATGCAAGAGAAATCAACTGAGGAGACTCAGAGAAGTTCTGCTCAGTAGTCAGCTGCAACTGATGTTTGTCTTATGCTTTTCTTCATTTTCATCATGATGCTGTTTTGAACAGTTCACTTGTCTCGTGTTATCCAAGTAATCTCATATATTATCCAAATAATAAGGTCTAGTCTTCCCAATTTGGTGCATTGATAAGTTGTTGATTTTTGAAAAATCTTTTTTATTTTTTGAGTTTCACCTTTCAATTGCTAATTCATTAGCAATTTTAGATGCTTTATATTTTGGCTTAATTACCAAAAGGATTCCTGAATTTACACCATTTTTCAATTAGTAGACTCAATGACTTGTATAGTCAATTCTTCCTTTCTCTCTTTTTTTTCCCCATGTCTTAAATAAACTCAAAAATTATTTCAATTTTAGCCTCTGCTCACATTTTGGCTAATTTGAGTTGGCAAAGTAAGTAAACAAATACTGAATAGGCATTTTTGGTTAGTTGAATTCAATGTAAAAAAATGCTGAGTTAGCATTTAAAAAATGCTTACTCAGAAAAAATCCAAAATGCTGCATTTTTAATAAGGATTTTTCCTTAAATTCTTTCCTCAACTTCTTCATTATTCAACAACCGGGGGGGGGGTGGGGGGGGGGGGGGTGGTTTTGCGGGGTTGTGGGGGAGAGTAGTTCTTCAGTGAAACCAACATTGGCTTTGGCCTCACTGCTGTCAATATAGGCTAGGAAATGGCTCCCTTGCTAATGCTGATTACCATGAAACCTTCCATTGCCTTCATTTTTGTTGGGAAAACAAAGAAGGAGATCAAAACATAATGATGTAGTCTGTTTGTTGGAGACAGGTCTAATGATGAAAAGGATCAGAAATCTGGAGTTGAATTTGGCAAAGGAGTGAATTAAGAGTCAGAGATCAATTTTTATGGCTTAATAGAGATGATTATTCAAGATAAAAAGAAGGGCAAAGTTGTCATGGCAATGTGTGCTTGAAACCCTAAATCCTGATGGACAACCAAGCTCCTGAGATATCTGTCAATGCTATTACCCACTTGGGTAGACCTGATGCTCTTTATGTATATGCATTACTTTTTGGGTCTTATTGAGTTTCAGTGTTCTCTATATCTGGTTTCTCTAATCTAGGATGTGGTTTTACTTGACTGGAGAGTAGTCCTAAATAACGGAATCAGAAACAGTAGGAAAAACAGAAATGTTGTCATGGAATTGGTCTGAATCAGACTAACCATTCTGAATCGGCCTCCACTGTTGTGACTTTTCTAAATCCATTAGCAAAATACTCAAATCAACAATAAATAAGAATTTAATAAAGTATTACTTAAAAAAAATAATGAAAAATGCAAGATGCTAAGTTAACAATTAGAAAAAACATGAGAAACAACCATTTCACACATTTTCATCTACCCATTTCTAAATGATTGGCAAATCACCGAAGGGAAATGGAAAATAGCATAAGGGAAACGGCCGTTATTTAAGACCGTGCTTGAGGGCGCTTATTTTCAATGATTTCCATTGGCAAATACAATTATTAGTTTTTCTTTTGAATTAATATTTGGACATTCTAAATAATGCCTTGGTTGCTTATTTGTAAAGCTTGATAAGTGTTTATAGGTTCTTGGAAGGAAATTCTTCTTCTTTGTTTCTTTATGTCTTTTTAAATCCTAGATTTTGATGCTTGAATTTAGTTTTTTTGATTGACATACCCAAAAAAAAAAAAAAGAGTTGGGAAGAAGAAATTTTTTTTTTCTTTTAGTTTGCAAAGATTTTGTTTATGGGTTATTACAGCAGTTGATGTGGTTCAAAGTTCAGTCTTCTATCTTGGGTTCAAAATTCACTCAGTCTCTCTTTAATTCTCTCTCTAAATTTACATAAAAAAAATGAAAAGTAATATCAGGTTCTGTGTTTTGTTTCATTTGTTTAGTATGCAATATTTTAGGCCAAGTCAGCATTTTTTTATTTGTTTTGATTGGCCTCAGGTGCAGCATATTCCAATTTCAGTTGATAGGAGGCTAAAATTGAAACAATTTTGAAGTTCTTCCGAGACATTTAAAGAGAAAGAGAGAGAGATTTAGCTATATTTTTATTGAAAAAAATGGTATGAGTTAGGATTTTTTTTTAGTAACTAAGCCATAAATTTACAATGTAACAATACACAGCTCCAGCAAAATTAATACTCAAGCAGAGAGCTGAATGAAGTGGATTTGATGGCTGCTTTGTTCCCAATTCAGTTTTGGTCTGGAAGAAATTTAATTCCAGTTTGACCTCCAGAGCTCTGGATGATGCCATTACTGAAGTTCTAGGTAGGAAGCACTGTCACATGATTGTATCTCAGTTGGCATGTGTAACAAGCATGTTTTAGTCTATTTAAATCAGGTAATATGCTCAATAGGAGCAACCTTGGTGTTTATAATTCTGAAATCAGCCATTAAATTCTTCTTTGTGTTTCCATCTGTGAGGGAACTGGTTAGTTCTATTGTATCTTTTTTCTTCTGGGTTCTTGATATGGCATCCTAAATTGTGAAGTCAGTCAGGCTCGAGTATTATCGGGGGAATTATTCTTGTTGATGTGGAATATTCATTACTGATGTTTAATACAATTTTTCCTCGAAAAAATTCACCTTCTTTTGGTTATGTATATTGAATTTACACAGTGACAACAAAGCGTGTCTCAAATGAAGTGGGCAAGCCCAGGAGTATTGACACTCTTTTTGCATGTTCCTTCTGTTGCTTGTTCAGGGTGTCTAAAGGAGTGAGAGATGTACCTGGAAATCTCCAGTCTGCCACCAGCAACATTCCTTAAGGAAAATCTCTTATGTATTTTGGTCTATTTCTGGCAACTGGAGTGTTCTGTGTTCATTGCATTTGCCATGTTCCTGCCAGTCATTGTACTGATGCCGCAGAAATTTGCAATCTGTTATACACTTGTATGTGGATTTATCATCACATCATTTGTAGCTTTCAAGGGTCCCAAGAATCAGTTTAATCATATGACATCGAAAGAGGTATCTGTGAGAAGTTGTTACACTTTTCTGTTCAATATATATATATGCATGGAATATGTCTCAGCTGATCAACTTGATGTAGCTATTCGTATCTAATGCTTGATGTTTTATTTTCGCTTCTCTTCTATATTTATCCAGAGACTTCCTTTTACATTGGGATTCATAGGCAGTATGGTCGGTACTATATATGTCTCCATGGTGCTTCACAGCTACATTCTTTCTGTGTTGTTCTCTGTAATACAGGTATTACATTTCATGCTTCTTATACACATATTTTTAGCTCTCTTTCTCTCCCTCACTCTCTCACACACACGTTGTTGTTTTTTCATTTTCTCAGGTTTGGCTTGAGAAGCTGTTCCTGCTGCAGTTTCTGTGCTCTTTCAGCTATCTATTGCCTTTCTGCAATTAATCTTCTTAAAAAGTAGACATGCAACTGGTTGTCCATGTTCTTTATTCCATATAGCAGAACTTATTCTTTTTACATTTTAGTTCTAGAAGCAACGGTACTAGAATTTACCTTTAACTTGAGAAAAAGGGATAAAACTAGCTTAACCAATAATGAAATGATGTTTCCATGGAATATTGTAGGTTCATGCTCTCACATATTATGCCATTTCCTATTTCCCTGGTGGATCTGCTGGGATGAAATTTCTTACATCTTCCCTTGTCTCATCCGTCACGAGATGTTTTGGGAGGTGATGTTATTCTGTTTACAGTTAACCTGTAAATTCTCTCGTTCCCCTCCCCCCTTTTTTGTTTATTTTGATTTCTTTCCCCTTTTAGATCTTACCAAGTTTTAGTTGGAAACTTGGAATGAAGGGAGGCATATAGCTGAATTGCATCTCGAAATCTGACAGTTGTTTGTATTCTTAGCTTTTCCTCCCCTCCCCCACTTCCCTTTCCTTTTAGATAAAAAATTGAGGTGTGTAGACTATCTCGCACTTCTTGAACATAACATTGTACTCATCATGACAAAATATTGCTGAATCGAAGCTCTCTTATAGCCTACTCTCCTATAGTCTTAAATTCACCTATATTTTTAGTTCATCTCTTCTTCTTGTTAATAAAATGGTAGGCAGGTTCCCACACCTCGTGCATGAAATCCAAACTACGTACAAAATCAAGACATTTGTAAATTCTGTCTTCATAAGAATGGTTTAAGAAGAAGCAGAAGAAAGAGATGTAATCACAATTAAATTACAGGATGAACAATGTTTACCTAGTTAATGCAAGCAGACTTCACTTCTTGCTTCTCTAATGTAGGCACTTATGCTAATCCTTAATAATTTTCATGCTTGCTTTTTATTTCACTGTGTTACTTAGGGTTTGATCTTCTTTGGTTCACTTGATTTTTGCTAAAATTTTCACAAAAACGGTGAGCAAAGTTGTTGTAAAGAAGCCTAATGACTAAAAAAATCAAAATTTTTAGAAAAATTATAATTACAGGAAAACCTCTATCAATTAATATTCGATAAATTAATAATTATAATTACAGTAAAACCTCTATCAATTAATATTCGATAAATTAATAATTTCTATGATATAATAATTTTTTATGATTTTAATTTAAATTTATAAATAAATTAATGTTAAATTAATTAATATATCTTTTAATTAATAGAATTTATTAGTTTCAATAATATTAATTTATAGAATTTTTAGCGGATATCCAAATTCTTAATTTTGGAACTTTATTATAATTGTATCTATTTGATCAGAATACTGAGAAGGGATTCATGAATGGTTATGATTAGAATTGAATTTAGTGACAAGTGTTTAGGAAAATAATAATAAATATAATGAGTTAGTTTTAGTTTCAATTAGTTTTAGTTTCAATTCTATTAAGTGAATCCAATTACAATTAAATTTTAAGATTAAAAGTAAAAAATAATTAATTTATTTTAAAACATAATTTGAATATTCAATGTCTAAAATTCTGCAAAATTTCAAGTTGGAAGTTTGTTGAAAGAGATGCCAAGTTACATAAAGCCTTTATAAAAAGCAAGAATATAAAAAGAGCACAAAAAAAAAAGCAATTTTATATAAATAAATTCTGTGAAATTTTAAGAAATTTATTCGTAAGTCTATACTGAAGTATTTGAAATGCATGAAAATTAATTTTTTATTTTATAAAATTTATTAAATTTTATCGAAATTAAGAAAAATTTTCAAATAAATTTTAAATTTAAAAAAAAATACAAATTAATGAAACTAATATATTTTATGTATCAATTAATTGAGTTCTTACAAAAACTATAATTAAGCTGCATATTTAAAATAAATTTTATATTAAATTTATATATAAATTTCATAATTATTTGTTAAAAAAAGCATTTAAAAATAAAATATATGTGGAAAATTATTTTTAGGGCTTTAAAATTTATTTTTAACATATAAAATAATAAATATTTAATATTATTTAAAAGTTAAAACTTGAATCTTCTAATTTAATCTCTAATTCATGACTCTCTATTTTCACTAATTCAATGAACAGGTCATCTCTGAAAATCATGGCAGTGCCTGACAAGCTAGAAGGTATTTTGATCTGATATTTGGAGGCACATGTTTATTGGGTAGAGACTGTAGAGGCCACCCTATTCACATAATTTTTTTTTACAACTAGATGCAATTTCCTAATTTGTGGACAATATTCAAAAATATTTAAACAGTATTTTTAATTTGAGAATTCAAAATTTATTATTCACTTAAAAGTATTATAATAAAATTATTTTTAAGCAATTGAGTTTTTTAATAAATTTCAAGTAGTAATTTATTTCTCAAATAAATTATTTTACACAATTTATTATTTGGCCTTAAAACTATAATTTGACAATTAATTTGCTAAGACACTCCAATATCAATAAGTAGAGCCCCTAAGATAGGATTTATTGTCCTAGGTTCGGTTTCATCTGTTGTTATTGAATCAAATTAATGTTTTAGATTTTAAAATATTCAAACCAAATCAAATTATCATTATAATCAAATCATTAATTTCAATTCGATTTGAATACATTTAATTTATTATTTTCAAATTAATTTTTTTTATATAAATTGTCATTATTTTATTATTAACTTAGAAAAAAACATCCACAATGTATCAATAATAAAAAATTTCAAGAATAATTTAATATTATATAATTCAAAATTTATCTACTCCATTAATTAATATATGTAAAAACTTATATTTTTTCACAAGAATTATACTTTTATTTATTTATTTAGTTTTAATTAATTTTTATTAATGGTATTTTTTTAAATTCAAAATAAATATTAGATTAAAAAAATATGTGATTATATATAAAATCAAATCAAATATATTTAGTTGTAATAATAATAAAAAAATAATAAATATGTATATTTTCGGTTTGAAATGAAAAAAATGCATTAACAGCAAATTAAACTGAATTTTTAATTTATTTTATTTTTTAAATTAAATTAAATTAAATAAATTATAAAATTATTGATTTTAATTTAAATTAATAAATTTAATTTAATTTCATCGATTGAGTTTAACTTCCTTTCCTGCCTACTATTATACTTATAGGTATAGGTTAGAACTCTGCCATTGTAGGTATAGGTTAGGAATTTATTTTTAAATTTTTTATTTATGTTAAAAATATATATTTTAAATATAATTCTTAATCTAATGAATAACTTTTACTTAATTATTTGAAAATAAAAAATAACATTTGAATCTAAAGATTACCAAATCCTAAGAATTTCTCATCTACTAAAATATACAAATATACTATTTTTTTATTTTTTTTATTTTTACTATTTTTAGTGTGTGTTGATATATATTTAGTATATTTAATATATATTTGATATATATTTAATATATTTTTGATATATTTTTAATATATATTGAATTTTTAAAAATTATTTTTAGATATATAGTATTTTTAAAATAATATTTTTATAACAATAAAAATGAAAATTTTTCTTATTTTTTTTTTATATTTTTATAAAAATCCCTTAATTGAAACTCCCTAACCAACCTTATTGGCACGCTACGGTTAACTCTAGTAATGGGCTACATTCCCATAATCAAAGGGCTTCCTTGATCCCAAAAGGCTTAGGCCACATGATTATCTTTTACAGAGATATGGTGAAAGTTACAACTTCCAATTTCAATCTATTTGGACGAATATATTTGAATTTCTCATGTTTGAATTTGATTATTTTCGATGAATTTTAGGTTAAATTCATTAACATAAGAGGCAAAATTTTATGTTCATATGGTGTGTAATATTAGTAATTATTTTCTTATTAGTGTTTCAATATTGGAATTACACCATAAAATAGTTATTTTTTCTTTTATGAATCTTCGAATTTTCAATAATGATTTATTTCTAATCAAAATAAAGAGTTACATTTGATAACATTTCTAATCAAAATAAAGAGTTACATTTGATAACATACATATATA
Source organism: Aleurites moluccanus (assembly GCA_948193065.1). NCBI lineage: Eukaryota > Viridiplantae > Streptophyta > Magnoliopsida > Malpighiales > Euphorbiaceae > Aleurites > Aleurites moluccanus. The sequence continues at coordinate 7,748 of CANXYC010656270.1, read as the reverse complement.
TAATCTGATTGTAAATATATACACAATTTGACAATAGATTTAAATTTAAAATTTTATAATTTATAATGAGTTTGCGGATGAAATCAAAAAAATAATTTTAAATAGATTGATAATTAAAATTTTTTTATAAAAATATAATTTTTTTTAAAAAAATAATATTAGATGAATTAAAATTATATAAAAATTAAATTTAGATAAATCAAATATTTTTAAATTAATAATTTTTTTTTTAAACTGGCGTGACAGAGACTCATTTAGGCCTGACTTTCCTCCATTTCGGCGTGCTTAAACATAATAAAAAATATTATATGAGTGACTTGTCAAATTAGTAAGAGTAGTCTCAATTTTCATTCCAAGAAATTGGTGTAATGGCCCACAAGACAAGTGCACCAATTAGTTTGGTAATATTCAAACTTCTTATCATTTTAGAAAGGGTTAATTATTATTTAATTATTAAAATTTATTAAAATTAATGAAATAATCTCTATATTTTAAGAAATTCATTATTTAATCTCTACCTTTTAGTTTTATCATATAAATTGATCATTCCGTCAATTTTTATCATTAAATATTTATAAAATAATTAAAATACCCTTCATTTACATAAATTACTTTGTTAATTTTAATAAATTTCAGAAACTAAATAATAATTAACTTTTAAACTTCTGATTATTTAATATAAATTTTTTAAGCATAATTTTTTTATAGAAATTTTTTATAATTATGAGTTTATATGTAGAGAGAGTGAGAGAAATGAATTATAAGTTTTATTTTAAAATAATATTCATAATCTAAAAGAAAATAAAAATATAAAAATTAAATAGTAAATTTTTCAAAATATAGAAATTACTTCATTAATTTAAAAAAAACTCATACATTAAATAATAATTAACTCTTTTAAAAACCCTACACTATTAGGAGCATTTGAGAAATTAGAGGTATACTTTCTGCTAATCAACAATGAACTTTAGTATGATAATTAAAATATGATTGATAAGCCAATTAACCTAAAGGCAAATTGATAGCCCACAGTGCCACATATATACCAAAGTTTGTCATGAATATACTGAGGGATATATCCATTATTTCTTTGGCCAAACTCAGTCGAATCATAATCACATTGCGGGGCAAGGATATGGACAACTTTCAAATGAATCACAAGATGTCCAAGACATAATTTTTTTTTTAAAAAATTGTTAGGTTAAAGGAAATCAAATCAATATGGGAGAAGACTCATATGTAATTGAAATAAAAACACTTTAATATGAGCTTATTTTTATGTACATAGGAAGAATATACTCCAGTCTTATTTAATAATTTCTCTTATAAATTTATAATTAACATTATTATCTTGAAATAGTATTAGCCAAAATTTAAAATTGTCTTTCTTTTGCATGGAAACAATTAAATAAGTGGTTGGAGTTGGTAAGACTAGCTAAATTTGCTGAGGTGACTATTGATTTTTTTTTTTTTAATTTTAATATTGGGGACAAATAATGAACATGAGTATGCTACCCAAATTATATATGTACTTACTGATATGATATGTTTCTGTATGTTATTAAATTATAATTTTTCTACATATATCTTTTCATGTGAAAATATAGTAAACGATGCAAACATATGATTTATCTTATCATATTCAATAAAGGAGCCGATACATTAATTAAAATTATTCTCTTGAAGGAGCATTGGCCAAAATTTAAAATAGTCTCTTTTGCATGGTGACAATTAAACAAGGGGCTATAATTGGTAAGACTAGCTAAATTAGCTAAGGTGGTTATTGGATTGTATTTTATTTTTTTTTTAATTTCAGCATTAGGAACATAAAATGAACATGAGTACGTAACCCAAGTTATATATATATCTATTAATAGGCTATGCTTCAGAGTGTTATTAAAATATAACTTCGCTACATATATCTTTTTATGTGAAATTGCAGCCAATAATGTAACATATGATTTATCTTATCATACATCCAAAAAAGGAGTTGATATATTAATTAACGTTTTGATATATTAATTAACGTTATTCTCTTGAAGAAGCATTGGCTAAAATTTAAATTTGTCTTCTTTTGCATGGTCACAATTAAATAAGTGGTTGAAGTTGGTAAGACTAGCTAAATTAATTGAGATGGCTATTGAATTGTATTTTTTATTTATTTTAGCATTGGGGACAAATAATAAATATAAGTATTTATCCAAGTTATACATATACTTACTAATAGATTATATTTTAGTGTATTATTAAATTAAAATATTTCTATATATATCATGTCATGTGAAAGAGTAGCAATTGATGACATATATGATTTATCTTATCATATTCAATGAAGAAATTGATGCATTAATTCATGTTTTATCTAATAATTTTTCATATAAATTTGTAACTAACGTTATTGTCTTGAAGAAGTATTGGTCAAAATTTTAAAAATTATCTTCTTTTGCATGGTGACAATAAAACAAGTGGCTTGAGTTGGTAAGACTAGCTAAATTAGCTTATGTGATTGTTGGATTGTATTTTTTATTTTATTTTAGCATTGGGAACAAAAAATGAACATGAGTACGTTGTCCAAGTTATATATATACTTATTGATAGGTAATATTTCAATGCGTTATTAAATTATAATCTCTTTATATATATCTTTTCACGTGAAAGTGTAGCAAATAATATAACATATAATTTTTTTTTATCATATTTAATAAATGAGCCTATGTATTAATTAATGTTGTTCTCTTGAAAAAGTATTAGCCAAATTTTAAAATTATATTTTTTTGTATGGTGATAATTAAACAAGTTGGTGGAGTTTATAAGACTAGCTAAATTAGCTGAGGTGGCTATTAGATTGTTTTTTTTTTTTTAAAAAAAATAGCATTGGAAATAGAGAATGAACATATGTTACCAAATTATATACATATTTATTGATAGGCTATGTTTCAGTGTGTCATTAAATTATAATTTCTCTCTATATATTTTTTCATATGAAAGTATAGCAAACGATGCGAAATATGTTTATTTTATCATATTCAATAAAGTAGTCGATGCATTAATTAAAGTTATTTTCTTAAAGAAGTATTCACCATAATATAAAATTGTCTTCTTTTGCATGGAGACAATTAAACAAGTGGTTGGAGTTGGTAAGGCAAGCTAAATTAGATGAGGTGACTATTTATATTTTTATTATTATTTTTTAAAATTTTAATATTGGAGACAAAGAATGAACATGAGTATGCTATCCAAGTAATATATATACTTACTGATATGATATGTTTTGGTATGTTATTAAATTATAATTTCTCTACATTTATCTTTTCATGTGAAAATGTAGCAAACAATGCAAACGTATGATTTATCTTAGGGTTAATTTTTATTTCTCCCCTGTAAAATAACGTAATACACTAAATCACTCATGACCTTTCAAAAATGCACTAACTCCCTCTTGACGATATCTCGTTATATTAGTACACATTTTCGTCCACTTTTACTGTTAGTCAACTCTAAAATGATTAATAAAATGGTTATAATGCTAAAACACCCCCATATCTCGTAACACGCTCTGTGTAGCATTTCTTTTCATAAAATCTATATAACTTCTAACCAAAATATTCATTCTTTATGAATCAAGTGCCATTCAAAGAGTGCATTGCCTCTATATTAATGAAGAAGAGAAGGGCTTTGTATAGGAAGTACAACACGAATACTGCCATTCTAAAAAAAAGTAGAGGAGAAGATATGGCTATGTATTATAAAAATGCCTTTATTATTTATTTTTAACTAATTATATTCTATTTTTGCTTTAAAAAAAATATTTTTTTAGAGTTAAAAAATCTATATTCATATTTTTTAACAAATTTAAAAATAAAAAATTTTAAAAAATATTTTTTATTTTAAAAAACTAATTTAAGAAGAAATTAAATTATTTCTTCTTAAATTTTTTAATTCAAATAGCAAATTCATTTTCATATTTTTGACAAATTTGAAAATAAAAAGTAAAAATATTTTTTTTAAAAAATATTTGTTATTTTTTATTTTCAAATTTTTATTTTTTAAAAAATAAAATAAAAAATATTTTTATTTTCAATGTCAAAAAATATGAAAATGCATTTTCTAACCTTAAAAAATATTTTTTAAATTAAAAATAGAATGTAATTAATTAAAAATAAATGATAAAGGCATTTTTATCTTTTTATAGCCATTGTTGACCATTTTAGAATTAACTAACGATAAAATTAGATAAAATGATATACTAGTATAACGGGACATTTTTCAGGGGGAGTTAATGTATTTTTAAAAAGTCAGGAGAGATTTAGTTTATTAGGTCATTATACAGGGAGGAATCATAATTAACTATTTATCTTATCATATTCAATAAAAGAGCCGATACATTAATTAACATTATTCTCTTGAAAAAACATTGGCCAAAATTTAAAATTGTCTTATTTTGCATGGTGACAATTAAACAAGTGGTTGAAATTATTAAGACTAGCTAAATTAGTTGAGGTGGTTATTGGATTGTATTTTTTTTTTTTTTAATTTTAGCATTAGGGATAGAAAATAAACATGAGTATGTAACCCAAGTTATATATGTACCTATTGATAGGCTATGCTTCGGAGTGTTATGGAGATATAATTTCTCTACATATATATTTTTATGTGAAAGTGTAGCAAACAATGCAACATATGATTTATCTTATCATATATTCAAAAAAAGAGTTGATGCATTAATTAACGTTATTCTTTTGAAGAAGCATTGGCTAAAATTTAAATTTGTCTTCTTTTATATGGTGACAATTAAACAAGTGGCTGAAGTTAGTAAGACTAGTTAAATTAATTGAGATGGCTATAGAATTATATATATTTTTTTATTTTAGCATTGGGGGACAAATAATAAATATAAGTATGTTATCCAAGTTAAATATGTACTTACTGATATATTATATTTCAGTGTGTTATTAAATTAAAATTTCTCTATATATATCACGTCATGTAAAAGAGTAGCAAATGATACCATATATGATTTATCTTATCATATTCAATGAAGAAGCTGATACATTAATTCATGTTCTATATAATAATTTTTTTATAAATTTGTAACTAACGTTATTGTCTTAAAGAAGTATTAGTCAAAATTTAAAAATTATTTTCTTTTACATGATGACAATGAAACAAGTGGCTGGAGTTGATAAGACTAGTTAAATTAGCTGATGTTGCTGTTTAATTGTATTTTTTTTTTTTAAATTTTAGCATTAGGGACAAAAAATAATATGAGTATGTTGTCTAAGTTATATATGTACTTACTGATAGAAAATATTTCAGTGTGTTATTAAATTATAATTTCTTTATATATATATATATTTTCACATGAAGCGTAGCAAACGATACAACATATAATTTCTTTTATCATATTCAATAAAGGAGTCTATGCATTAATTAACGTTATTCTCTTGAAAAATCATTGACCAAAATTTTGTTGGGTATATTAATAACCCAAATATATGTTCTAATATAAGTTCTAATAGATAATGGACCTTTGTAGTGGGCCTTAATGGACAATAGCCCATTAACTGGTTTAACCCTAGTGTAAACCTATATATATGCTAGCTGGGAGCAGCATGCTATGTATTCCAAACTAGATACCTAGGGTGTAATACTTCAAACAATCGCATATATTGCTTGACCTAAAAATTCTAACAATCTTGAAGCATTAACCTGATTTGGAAAAAAAAAAAAGAAAGATCGGCAGTCCAATGCCAGTACCGATCGCAGCAATCCAGAGGCCATCTTTAGAGAGAAAGGGGAAATAATAATTGATATACTATAATTTTGCAAATGCAATAGGAGTCTGGAAACTTTTTTTTCAGTTAACAAGACAAGCTGAGACTACTTGAAATGGCAATTAAAGCATGATAGAGATAAGCACGTAGAAGGAATTAAAGGAATTCTCTTACATATAGAATACAGAGTCATCCACTGCCTCTGTCTGCTACTCTAAAAAGTTTATTATATGTATATTAATGAATCTTTATGAGTTTGGAAGTTGAAAAAAAAAAAAGGGTTAAAAATCGTTGCATCACAGAGCAATTTTGAGAAGACAAAATCTGGCAGCAGAAGCCCGCAGAGGAGATTTGAAACTGGTTCGGTTCTAGTCGTTGGTTTGGTTCGAGTTGTTGGTTCGGTTCAAATTATCAGTTTGATTCAATGATCGGTTTGATTCATTGGTTTGATTTCATCGGTTAGATTCAATCGGTTTGATTGAATGATCTGTTCAATTCATTGGTTTGATTTATTGGTTCGATTTCATCAGTTCGATTCAATTGGTTTGATTCAATGATCGGTTTGATTCAAATAATTGATCTGATTCAATCACTGGTTTGATTCAATTGGTTCAATTCAGGTGCACTTGTTCCAACTTTTTCTTTTATATAATTTTTGCTATTTAATTGTCTATTTAAATATATAGAAGAATGGATAAACATGTTCCAATTGAGATGGTCAAATTGGAAACGTTTAGTGGATCTGAATTTAATTCCTGGAAGCGAAAGACTCAATTTAGACTGAAATATGAAAATATATTTTACACTATTTTGAGTACCTTTGCTAATACAATGGATGATGTTAATGAATTTCAATGGAACAAGGATGATGGCTTCTGCAAAGACTATCTATTGAATTGTCTTTCTGATCAGTTGGCAGAAGTTTTTAGCAAATATAACACTGCTAAAGAAATATGGGATAATTTAGATGCTCAATTTAGAAAGGAGAAGGAACTGTCAAAAAACTCACCTAGTTGACAAATTCATGGATTTCAAATTCAATGAAAATATGGAAATCACTCCTCAAGTAATTAATCTGGAAAATCTGAGATCTAAATTAAATAATGAAAAGATCATCATCTGTGATGTTTTCTTAGTTGGGGCAATAATTTACAAACTACCTTCTGCATGGCACACTTTTAAAACTAAAATGTATAGAAAAAGGTGCAAGTGGGACTGGATGATCTCAAACGATTCATCAGAATCGAAGATGAGAATAGAGCTAGAAATAACTTGAAAATTGTTAGATAACAGCAGTCGACTGCTAACACAATCACATATTCCAAGAAATTTTCTAGGAAATCAAAGTCGACCAAAAATGAACCCCCCAGGTTGGAGGCCAAAAAGACAATTTCTAAGAAAAAGAGGGGCAAGTGCCACAACTGTGGGAAATGGGGTCATTTCATTGCAGAATGTAAGGCTCCTATAATCTAACACACCAAATAAAGAAACAAATATGATAGTACAGAATACTGAGTCTCAAAATTTTATTGCTATGATCGGAAAAAGTGGAAACGCCAGTACTTCTTCAGAATGGTGGTTAGATACATGAGCTGCCTGTCATGTTTGTAAGAGCAAAATGGACCTTGATGATGCTACTGAAGTCAACGAGACTATCGTTGTGGCTACTGGAGACAAAGAAGTAGTGACTCACACTGGTACAACTAATATAACGCTCTCTTCAGGTAAAATTCTAACTCAAAAAAATGTTAAAGTAGTTCCATCTATCTTAAAGAATTTAATTTCTATCAGTCTTTTAGATATTGCTGGCATGAATATTTTAATTTCTAATGGTAGAGTAACTTTATCAGTTAACTCTTGTTATTTTGGATGTGCCTATTTGGTAGGTGGTATGTATAGACTGAGTTTAGCAAATGCAACAGTTAGCCATGTTAGTTCAAATTTAATTGATTCAAAAATATTGCATAATCGATT
>CANXYC010656268.1:0-12521 GCA_948193065.1 Aleurites moluccanus | reverse complement strand
AATTCACTTTTAATTTACCATTAAATACATCTTCAATCACATACTATAAACAACCAGAATTTTCCTAAATTCCCTAAGGTAATTTCAGTCCAATAAAGAGGATTTAAAACATACATTCAAAGCACAAACACAGCAGCAATTTAACCACCATTTAGCTTCATCAACTATCAATCATTCATCATAGGAAAAACATAATTTAAAATCCCTAAAACCCTAAATATAATTCAGCTATTTTGAGACCTAAATCTAGAATTTTAGATTCAACAATTCTTCATTAATTAAAATGGTTATCAATTGCAACTCAACACAATTATCATCAATCATTTAACATGAAACAAAACAGAAAATAAAATCTTCAAAACACTAAATATTCGGTTCACCTTGATATTTCAAAACAGAATTTTAAGTTTACCATAACTACATCAATTCAATAGCTATCAAAGGAAAACTCAACACTATGCATAAACAATACTGTTTGGAGAAGGGAAGAGCATGGCTACAATCCAAGAAATGAAAGAAAATGCAGAATTTTATTTAGTTGTTAAGGTTTTGAGATAATCCAGTGCACCATTCTCATCTTAACCAAGTTGTACCCTAACATGCATCCATTGGATCAATGGATGCACCAATACTTCAATCCATAGAATCCTAAGCATTCAAGTTCCCTTTAAATTCCTCTCCATCAAATCCTTTTGTATTAAGGGCCAACAAAGTTTCAAATAGCTCCCTCATCTTCACTTTTTGTACAATCAAGTCCTATAATTTATTTTCCTAACATAATTGACTTATTCTATCTTATCTACCCCCAATACAATTCCCAAATAAGTAATTCACAATAATTTACACGTAGTACACACTCTTTAAATCATATAACACAATATTTATCAATCATATATAATTTCATCAAGTTCCTATAACATATAAGGCAATCAATGGCACTTGAACACATGAATTAATTCATGAAACACATAAAGAAACCAACTCATGCAAACACCCCAAAGTCCCATTAGGTTTAAGGCACTAGAGTTTAGGTTTCCAACTAGGGTTCAAGATTCTAGGGTTACAGTTTCACTAAGGATATTATAGTGCTGTTTGAGACTGATGGGCCTTAGGTCCATTTGGGTTAAGAGGTATTTGAGGCTAATGGGCCTTTGTTTGATTTGAGTGAGAGGTGTTTGAGGTTGATGGGCCTTGGGCCCATTTGGGTTGAGAGGTATTTGAGGTTGATGGGCCTTAGGTTTGTATGGGTGAGAGTTGTTTGAGGCTGATGGGCTTTGGTTCCATTTGAGTGAGAGGTGTTTAAGGCTGATGGGCCATGGGCCCATTTGGGTTGAGAGGTATTTGAGGCTGATGGGCCTTGGGTATATATGGGTGAGAGTTGTTTGAGGTTGATGGGCCTTGGCCCCATTTGGGTTGAAAGGTATTCAAGGCTGATGGGCCTTGGGTTTATATGAGTGAGAGTTGTTTGAGGCTAATTGGCCTTAGGTTGATTTGGAATGACTCTCAACTGGTTTAAGGTACAACCTAGACTCAAAAAATGGAATGCATGCTTTATGAATGCATGTATGTGTATGGAGAAAATCGGTTCATACTGATAACTTAAAATTATTATGGTTTATAGGCCCTAAGGTCTAAGGTCTAATGTCCATTACATGAAAGCTAGGTGGTTTAGTTTAAGGGTACCCGTCACACTAGAGCAGTGATATACCTAACCACATATGAAACAATGAGTTTTGCGTGGGTCCAATAGTACTACTGCTCGTTACAACTCAAAAAGGATTTGAAGATTCGTCGCAGGGTGGATGCTTTTGCTATCTCCCAATATACTCAAAGAGAGTTGCCGGGTTAATACTACTCACTATCCAAAGTTTGAATTTCATAACTGGTGATGTAGTGATGCATGAAAATCAAAGTTAAACTTAAAAGCCAAGTAAAAAATCATTTTTTTGAAAATATTTTCAACCAATTGGTAGTCCTATTTAACTTTTGAAAAAGTTTTTCCCCAGTGGAGTCGCCAGCTGTGAGGCCTCGCCCGAGCACCTCTAGTCCGAGGTCCGCTTTAAATGGGATCGGAATGCTCATTTGGGTAATTTCTCACGTAGGAGATGAGCTTAACATCTTTTATTTGAAAATGATTTTAAATTTTTGAAGTCGCCACCTTAAGTTATTTTTATTGGGAAAATTTATGGTAAAAACCCGTTTCGACTTCAATTTTATCCCAAAGGAAAAAGTGCATTAGTCTTTGAAACTAAAGAGGATTCAAGGACTAGGTTTTCGGTTGAACTTGGCTTTTAATTTTAACCTTGATTTAAAATGACTTTCATGAGAAATTAAAGAATGACATATAAGATGCATGAGCAAGTAAGTAAATGGATGAACGATTGAAATGCAATCAAGTAAAGCAATTAAAAGAAAGTGATAAAAGTGAATTATTACATCTCAAAACCTCAAAAATAGGGGATATCAACTCTGGCCCTTATGGGTTATAGGCTAATCACACATTCCCCAAATAATATATTCAACAAATAAAGTTAAGCAAATAATCAAAGGAAAAGAGATGGTTTTTGTCTTTTTTGGATTTGAAGCTTTTATACAGCTTGCCTGCGTATCCCGTTAAAAGGGAATCAAAACCCACGCAATTCTTCCTTCTCGCGAAGGAGGGTTGATTTTATGCCCAATTTATCATGTTTTGATTCTTTATTTTAATGTTGTACCAAAATAAAAAAGATGAGTTAGGAAACGATACCTTTGTCCTAGCTTTTAGGGATGCTAGCGGACGGAGTGCTCTTCCTAACCGGAGTCCCACCATGGACCGGATGAAGCCCGAGGAAATGGGTCGAGATGCCTTCCTTGCTCTTGAGAAAATAAACCGATAGAGGGATCTTGCTTGGAAAAAATATTAAACTGAGAGGCTCAATATGCCCCTAATAGCCACTCTTTAAATTCAAAGAGAGCTAAAAAGAGAGAAAATATAACTTGGAAAGGAAAAAAGACGAAATCTAATAAAGTAAACGATTTATTGTCTTCTTTTCCTTGTTTCTGTGAGTCCTTGTCTGTTTTTGAAGGTGGGGGGAGGCTCTCTATTTATAATAGGAGCTTGGGGGGTCGAATCCCATAATTTTTCAATGTGGGATTCGAAAGAAAACAGGTTCAGAACGTCGCTGCCGCCGGCAAGAGGAGCTATTGCCGCCAGAAGGGGGTGGCAGCGCCGCCAGGGTGCCTTGGTGGCACAAGTTCTAAAGGATGGAAGCAGCAGTGGCAAGGAGCCATGCTGCAGCCCTTGGGCATGGCAGATGCCGCCCAGAGGGGATAGCGGCGCCGCCACCACTCTCTGGCGACAATGCCAAGCCTGGAGGGCAGCACCTATGACAAGACTTCATTCTGAGGCCGTTTCGAGTCTGTCCGAGTGCGAGTTTGGTTCCGGGGAATGTCGTTCGGGTTGGTATGAGTCTGAGAGGTGTAAAAACTGAGTGTTCACAATCACATAAGACATCAACAAGTTCCTCCTAGTTTCTTAAAGTTTCAAGTTAAAGAGACAAAGTGACTCTCTTATCCTTCACTTATGAGCATAATTGAGTTAATATATCTCTATACGGGTGATATAAATAGACAAGTATTGGAGTTTTTGCATATTTGCATTTTTCTCTTTTGGTATTTTTTTTATTTTCCTTATTTATTTTTTGTAGGAAGCTTGTTTTTTGGCGTCATTTAAGGTATTATATTAGTTTTGATTCATTTTCTTATTTAAATTAGTTTCGATTTGTTTATTTATTTATTTAAATATGGTGATTTATTTCTTTTCGGGATAAATTACTATATTAGAATCATAGGATTTCTGGAGGCAATATATTTTGTAAACTTTAGGGTTTGAGGCAGCTTTTGATTGAAATAAAACAATCTTTCTCTTCGAAAGTATTCCAAATTTTGCTATTCTTTTGAATCAACGATTTTTTATGCCTATTAATATGGTATGTATTATAGAATCAACAGACTCTTAGAAGGCTTTCGCTATGTCAGTTGGTATTAGAGCTTTCGGTTCGTTTTCATGGTGATCATGCAACCAAGAAGGGGACACAAAGGGGTACTTATAGATGAAGTTTATAAACGTGATACTGCAACTCAAATAGAACAACATGTGTATCAATGGGTTGAACAAATGGAAAAACCTATGATGCAGAGGCATGATCAATTAAATCAGTAGATGGATGAGTTTTTTAGAAACCAATATTTAAACTTCATGCTTCAAAAATAATTCCAAATGTTAATTGAAATTTACCTGCAGTATTTGATGATTATCTTGTTGAAGAAATATCATTATCTTACTATGACTATTCCATCATTTATTGAGAATCATAGTGTGACACCCCAGACTATAGTATAATAGACAATAAGGAAGTAGCAAAACATAGTGATAGAATGATATAAATTAGAGAATAAATAGGGTAAAAGAAATAACTATTGAGGAATACAAAGAAAATTTAAGAATAATTATTACATAAAAATTTTAAAGATGATAACCGACAGAATTATCGATAAAGAATTTTTAAATATTTTTTCAAAGTTTTTACAGTAATTAATTGAGGATATTTGGAATTAAGATTCTAAAATATTGAGGAAAAATAATTTGAGGTTAAATATAAAGTTAGAGAGACAATTGGATAGTAAAGAGATGGAAATGATAAGAAAAATTTGACTTTTGGAAGAATTTGTCAATAGATGATTTTTAATTAATTTTTGAAAGTAATTTGTGCAAATTTCTCTTACATGATTTAATTTTGATGAATTATGTGTTAATTAAAAATAAATTGAGGTATATATGTGTGTGAACACACCTTTTTTACACTCCTCAAACTCGTGCCAACCCGAACGGCACTCCCTAGAACCAAACCCGCGCTCGGACAGACTCAGAACGACCTCAGAATGAAGTCGGGGCATAGGTGCTGCCCTCTAGGCATGGCATTATTGCTAGAGCTACCACCCCTTTGAGCGGCAAATGCCATGCCCAAGGGCGGTAGCATGACTCTTTACCAATGTTGCTGCCTTCCTTCAGACCCTATACTGCCAAGCCCCCCGGCGGTGCCGCCACCCCTCTCGACGGCAACAGTTCCTCTTGCAGGCGGCAACTCCATTCTGAACTCATTTTCTTCCAAATCTCACACTGGAAAATGATGGGATTTGACCCTCCAAGATCCTATTATAAATAGGAAGCCTCCTCCTACCTTCCAAGACACACAATAAGACACAAAAGCAGCAAGACAATAAGAAGAAGACAAGAAATCATTTAGCTTAAATTTTCACTATTTGATTTTGTCTTTTTCCCCTCCAAGTCATATTTTCTTCTTTCTTTAGCTCTCTTTGAATTTAAAAAGCTGCTACTAGGGGCGTGTTGAGCCTCAAAGTTATAGTTTTTTCTAAGCAAGGTCCCTCTGTCGGCTTGTTTTCTTAAGAGCTAAGAAGATAATTTGATCCATTTCCTTGGACTTCATCCGATCCATGGTGAAACTCCGGTTCGGAAGAGCACTCCATCCTCCAACGTCCCTAAAAGCTAGGGCAAAGGTATGGTCTCTTAACTTATCTTCTTTACTTTGGTAGAGCATCAAAATAAAGAATCAAAACATGATAAATAGGGCATAAAATCAACCCTTCTTCGCGAGAAGGAAAAACTATGTGGGTTTTGATTCCCATTCAACGGGATACGTAGGCAAGCTATATAAAAGCTTCAAATCCAAAAAAAGATAAAAACCATCTCTTTTCCTTTGATTATTTGCTTAACTTAATTTGTTGAATGTATTATTTGGAGAATGTGTGATCAACCTAGAACCTATAAGAGCTAGAGTTGATATCCCCTATTTTGAGATTTTGAGGTGTAATAATTTACTTTTATCGCTTTCTTTGATTGTTTTACTTGATTGCTTACATTTTAATTGTTCATCCATTTATTTACTTGCTCATGCATCTCATTCTTTAATTGCTCATGAAAATCATTTTAAATCAAGGTTAAAATTAAAAGCCAAGTTCAACCGAAAACCTAGTTCCCGGATCCTCTTTGTTTTCAAAGACTAGTGTACTTTTTCCTTTGGGATAAAATTGGAGCCAAAATGGGTTTTTACCTTAAATTTTCCCAGCAAAAATAACTTAAGGTGGTGACTTCAAAATTCAAAATCATTTTCAAATAAAAGGCACTAGGGTCATCTCCTCCGTGAGAAATCGTCCCAAAATGAGCATTCCAATCCCATTTGAAGCGGACCCCAGACGAGCGATGCTCGGGCGAGGTGTCACAGTTGGCGACTCCACTGGGGATAAACTTTTTCAAAAGTTAAAGAGGGCTACCAATTGGTTGAAAATCTTTTCAAAAATAACTTTTTACTTGGCTTTTAGTTTAACCTTGATTTTCATGCATCACTGCATCACCAATTACGAAATTAAAACTTTGGATAGTTAGTAGCATCGATCAGACAACTCTCTTTGAGTATGTTGCGAGATAGCAAAAACATCCACCTCACGATGAATCTTCAAATCCTTTTTAAGGTGTAATGAGCAGTCGTACTGTTGGACCCATGCAAAACTCATTGTTTCACAAGTGGTTAGGTATATCACTGCTCTAGTGTGACAGGTACCCTTAAACCAAACCACCTAGCATTCATATAATGAATATTAGACCTTGGACTTTAGGTCCCATGAACCATAATAATATTAAATTGTCATAATGAAACCTATTTTCTTCATGCATCCATGCATTCATGCATTTGTGGACTAAGAACCAATGAGTCAATGGTCAAACCCAAAGCCCAAAGCTTTTCAAACCTTACTTTCCCACCATGACTTGATTCCAAATGTTTCTTTTGAAAGGTACAAATGGAAAGCACAACACCCGATATGGAGGCCATAGAAACAATGTTATCTAACCTACTAAAAAAGCAAGAGGATAACTTCCAGGTTGCTTTAAGCCATGCCCTTGATACACAGTGCCAATCCATCCTTAGTGAGGTGAAAACCATGATTGGCCAAGGAAAAAGTGCCCCTGAAGCTGATACCCCTAATACATCCTCATCCCTTCTACCAAACCCTTTTATTGATCTAACAAATAATGAAAAAGCTCCTGAAACTACCATTCCACCCTAGACTATCAATCTGACCGATAACACTATGCCATCCTCCTCCCCGAATCTTTTTCTTGGAGGAGAGAACTCAAACTCAACCAAAACTAGGAAATTGATGGACAAATTTGAAGCTACGGAAAGGCTTCTAAAAAACATAAAAAAGCATGAGGATCTGATCGATGTGGATTCACTTACTCTATTCCTAAATGCTAGGGTTCCTCCAAAGTTCAAAATGCATAGCACAAACAAGTTTGATGGCACTACCTTCCCTAAAACTCATTTGAAGATGTATGCGGGGGATATGAACCCATTGGGGTTGGACAATGAGCTCCTTGCTCAATTGTTCCAACAGTCGCTCACAGGTGCGGCAATGAGATGGTTTGCTGACTTAGACACCAATTTCAAGAAAACATGGGATGATATTTGTAATGCTTTCGTCAAGCAATATCATTATAATATTGATGTGGACATCACTATGAGAGACTTAGAGACCACCAAGCAACAACAAAAGGAGTACTTCTCCACTTTTCTCACTGGATAGAGGGCTAAAGTAGCCCAAATGATGAATAGGCCCATCGAGCAGGAGTAGATTGGTATAATCATCAAGAATCTCCTTCCAAGTTACTAGACTTATCTCAAAACCCAGTATTTGCCAGACTTTAAAGCCCTTATTGCCACAGCATCAAAGATAGAGGATTTAATCCAGAACGGGCAAATCAAGAAAGAATCCTCTGGTTCAAGGTATAGGAAGAACACTCACTATGCCCACAATACTTTCGCCAATCAGAAAGGCAGGGAACTTGCTGCCATATCAAACCATCCTCCTATGAGACTTGGAAGGAGGTATTTTACTGATCTGGGTGTGCCATTAGTCATGGTATATAAGAAGGCATTACAGGCAAATTTGGCTAAGCCTTTAGAGCCTAGGGCACCCCCAAATCCTTTGCCCAAAATCTGGAATATGAGTGAATATTGTGAATATCATCATGTTGCAGGGCACAAAACAGAAATGTGTAAGAACCTTAGGCATAAGATCCAGGACTTGATGGATAATGGCGATATCATTCCACCAAAAGCAAGACCCAACATCAACACTAACCTTCTTCTGAATCATCAAGTTAATGTCAATTTCCTCCACTCTTGTGACATAGAAATGGATCTAATCTCTTTGATTAGGTCAAATAATGATTTTTGTTGTGTATTGGATCTTAATGATTTTGTGGAAGAGATAGACGCAATAACAAGAAGTGGTAGGTTCTATCAACCAAATTCATCAGTACAATAGCATGTCCAGCATGTTCCCTCCCTATGGAGAAGATAAGCTATGAGCCTGAAGAGGATGCTATCCTCAAACAATTAAAGAAAACCCAAGCCATCATCTCCATTTGGAGTCTCATCCAGTCATCCTTCCCATATCGCCAAGCTCCAGTTGACATTTCTCCTGAAACCTTGGTAGCCTCCCTCACTAGCTCAACTAAGGATGCTTCCATCTCTTTCATCGATCATGATTTGCCAAAGGAAGGAGAAAATCACAACCAGGCTCTGTATATAACTGTGATGACCCAAGGGAAAACAATCCCCATGGTTTTTGTTGATAATGGGTCGGCTCTGAATGTGTGCCCATTGAAAGTTGCAAGTTGCTTGGGTCTTGACGTTACAGATTTCACCCCCTTCGATCAGATTGTGAGGGCATATGATAATACAAAGAGAGAGGTCTTGGGTGTGGCTACACTTGATATGACGATCGGACCTATAACTGCTCCTATCCCCTTCCAAGTGATTGATGTGCCTGCCTACTTTAACCTCCTCCTTAGAAGGTCCTAAATCCATAAAGCAAGGGCTGTTCCATCCTTATTGCATCAAAAGCTCAAGATGCCTCATGGAACTGCGGTAGTCACCATCGAAGGTGATGCACACGGGAAAAGTGAGGTTCCCAACCCTGCTCCTATTATGAGAATTCAGCCTGAGCCAAATACCATCCCTTTGTCTTGTTGTACCTTTGGCACCATACAATTCATTGAACAATAAGGAGGTAAAGAGTTAGTCCCATAGCAATGGCTAACATCTTAAAGCAAATGAACTATTTTCTTGGTTTAGGTCGGGGAAGGAATCAGCAGGGGATAACCTTTTTCTAGGAATATCCGGTAGCCAACCCACCTTTTGGACCCGATTACACGCCTACCGAAGTGGAGTTAGAGGAGGTTAAGATGAGAGCTAAAAGGAGAGTTGAGGCTAAACGGAGAGGTGAGGTTTTTGATTGGGAGATGCGCTCTTACTTCATAACTTTGAATTGGTATTTAGAAAAGAAGGAGAAGATTTTCCTTTATGTGGCTTTATTGAACCATGGTATTGCCCTATAACTAAGAAGCTAATCCCAGGTTTTGAAATTTACTTTGATGTCAGGCTCAGTTTGGAGGATTGCGAGCCCATCTACTTTCTAGAGCAAGATTGGGAGGAAAACATAGAGGCTACTCTCTTTAAGCAAGTCTTAATGATTGGAAGTGAAGTGGCAATAGACCCCGCCAAGCTCATCCATCCTACCTTGGTTACACCAGACAACTGGCACATTAAGAAGTTTCCTAACCTTGATGAAACATTTTCTTTCACAGCCAAGTCCGAGTCAGAATCCGAGTCCGAAGTAGAGTCAGAGAAGGAGTCTGTTGAGTTAGTTTTTTCTTTTTTTTTTCTATAGAGTCAGAAAAGGATCTCTCTGGTCCTTCTTTTAGTTTCAATGTAGTCCGCAAGGAGAAAAATTTTGTTAGCAATAAAACTTTCTAGTTTTCCTCTTATCTCTCTGAGTCTTCATTCCCTTTCAATGAATCCAATTTAAGTAAGCCATCAGAAGAAAAGGAAATAAATGAAATAAAATAACAGAATAAAGAATCAATTAATCTTGGCATAGATGATAAACGAAAAATCACATTCATTGCATCATCATTCTATGATAAAGCTTCTTTATTCAAAATATTTCAAGAATTTTTAGACTGTTTTTCTTGGGAGCCCGAAGACATGATGGGTATAGATCTAAGCATAGCTGTCCATATGATTCCAACCTATGAGGATGTGAAGCCTATAAAATAGAAGCTATGGAGGATGAAGACAGAATGGTCTCTCAAGATTAAAGAAGAAGTTGCTAAGTTGCTGAGGAATGGTTTCATTGAACCTATCACTTACCCTTCATTGCTAGCCAACATAGTGTCTGTGCCCAAAAAGGACGAGAAGGTAAGGATGTGCATTGATTAAAGTGATCTGAACAGAGCCTGTCCACAAGATGACTTTCCTTTACCTCACATAGACTTACTGGTGGATCGTATGGATGGATCTGAGGTAGTCTCCTTGACTGATCTATATGCGGGTTATAATCAGATACAAGCCTATCCACTTGATAAAGAAAAGACAACTTTTGGGACAGAATGGGGCACCTACTGCTACAAGGTCATGCCTTTTAGGTTGAAAAATGCTGGGGCAACATATTAGAGAATGGCCACAACCATCTTCCATGACATGATTCGTAAGGATGTGGAAGTATATGTTGATGACATAGTGATAAAATCCAAAACAACACAAGGACACATAGATGCATTAAGGCATTTCTTTCTTAGGTTAAGACAGTATAACGTAAAATTGAATCCAACTAAGTGTGTTTTTGGTGCATCCTTAGGCTTGTTCTTGGGCCATATGGTGAGCAAGAAGGGGATAGAAGTAGACCTAGCTAAATCAAGATCCATTTTGGAGATGCTAGCTCCAAAGATTGAAAAGGAAATCAGGGGATTCTTAGGTCATTTGTAATACATTAGTAGGTTCATCTCTCAGTTGGCTGATGTTTGTGGACCTATCTTTAAATTATTGAAAAAGGGGGTCTCCAAAGAGTGGAATGATGAATGTCAGCAAGCCTTTGAAAGAATCAAGTAATACCTGCTAAACCCTCCTATATTGCAACCTCTAAGACCTGGTAAACCCTTGCTGTTATACCTCTTTGTGACCAAAGAGGCCATGGGGGCAATGCTAGCATAAAATGCCATAGATTCGCACAAAAAAAATTCCATCTATTACTTGAGTAAGCGCATTCTTGCTCATGAACTATAGTACAATCAAATCGAGCAATTATGCCTTACCTTGGCCTGGGTGTGCCATAAGCTACAACATTATTTGGGTTTATATACCACACATGTTCTTGCTAAGAATACCCATTCAAATTCCTTATAGAGAGGCCGGTTCTTGATAGTAAAATAACCCGATGGTTGGCAACGCTAGCAGCTTTTGATCTTAAGTATGTTCCAAGAAAAGCTATCAAAGGAAGTGCGATAGCTGACCAGCTAGCTGCTGCCCCAATAGATGATGAACCATTTGAGACTGAATTTCCCGATGAAGATATCATGGAATTAAAACCCAAAGTTTGGAAGTTGTACTTTGATGGAGCAGCTAACAGCAAGGGCTATGCCGTAGGGATAGTACTTTCCACCCCAAATAGGTATCATTTACCCATGACCATTAAATTAACAAACAATGAGGCAGAATATGAAACCTGCATATGTGGTTTAGAGGTTGCCACAAACATAAGGATTGATTGCCTAGAGGTCTATGGGGACTCTAATTTGATTGTGTCATATGCTTTGGGTAAGTGGAAGATAAAAGAAGAGCGTTTAGTTCCTTACTATCAACGCGTGATTGATCTAGCAGAAAATTTTCATGAATTATCTTTCCACTATCTGCCTCGAGCCAAGAATCGGTTTGCTGATGCTTTGGCAACGCTGGCCTCCATGATAGATATGATAGGTAATGAGATTGTACGTCCCGTGATCATTAAAGTGCGAAGGCAACCAGGTTATGTTACAATATGCATGTAGATTCAATTAGCCGATGGCAAGTTGTGGTATTGGGAAATATTCAATTTCCTGAAATATGACCAGTATCCGAAAGGGGCATCCAAATCAGACCGGAGGACCCTGAGACAATTGGCTAGCAAATTCATACCGAATGGTGATGTGTTGTACAAAAGAGCCTAGGATAATATCCACCTCAAGTGTGTAACAGAGGAGGAAGCTCAATAGATCATGGAATGGGTATATGGCGGTGAAAAAGGTCTGCATATGAATGGTTTTGCATTGGCCAGGAAAATCACGAAGTTGGGGTATTTTTGGCTTTTAATGAATGATGATTGTGCTAAGTATGTTCAGAAATGCCACAAGTGCCAGATATTTGTGAAGCTTCAGAAGTGACCTCCTATTTCATTGCAATCGACTATAACACCCTGGCCTTTTGCTGTTATGACTCCAACCGGGGGAGCCACGACGGTCCAAGGATACAGGATATGCCAGTGGCCACCAGTACCTCGATGAACCCCTGATACTTTAGTCAGATCTTATAATAATTTAATCCATCCAAAGCTCAAATAATGCAGTATTATTCATACTTATATAT
>CANXYC010656193.1:0-40087 GCA_948193065.1 Aleurites moluccanus | reverse complement strand
CGCTCTGTTGTGATAGGTAGCATGGCTACTGATGCACTCTGTAGTTCTACCATGATATTTGATAGTGCTATTCGATTGTGAGCACTTCTGTTTCTTGTAAGCCTAACCACATGATGATTCTTACCCATGTTCTTGGAATTGATGTTTCCTTTGGATTAACATATATGTATGTATATTTTTTTCATATTGCATGTTTATATCTTACTGAGTTGAAGGCTCACTCATCTTTTATGGATTTCAGGTGATAGTGTAGCTCGTGAGGGAACTAGTAGAGAATATCAAGCTTCTTGACTTATTCTTCCCAGAATCTTTCATTGTAATCATTTTGATATATTTATGTATATTCATTGTATGATATTATGGTTCAGTATGTATTGGAGTATATTTTAGAGCTCCGTAGTTGGTCATTGGGGATAATAATATTTTGATGTATAATTTGTTACCTTTTTAGATTACCCTTGTTCCTTAGTGATGTGGGATACATCTTTTGATCAGTAAGGAACAAGCGGAGATTATGAAATGATATATCTAAAGAAATGAATTATGTTTATATGGATCTTAGAAATGATTATTAAATGATATCTATGCTTGATATAAATGTGTATGAGATCCAGGATATGTGAGTTCTACGGGTTTATGGTGACCTTAAGCCTACCCTTGCCCTAAGACCGTCGCACCACTGGAGTTGGGGTGTGACATGATAATTGTATTTTTATTATATGCAAAAATTAAAGTAAATTTGTTATATTATTTTGGAGTTATTATAGAAATTATTTGGATGAGAATTATGAAAAAATATTGGATTTGACGTTAATTTTAAAATTTTTGAATAATTAATTATCAATAATTGTGTTTTTATAAAATGTAAGAATTAAGATAAATTTATTATATTGATTTGAAATTATTATAGAAATTATGTGGACGATATTTATGAAATTTAGGTTATGAAAAGTTAAATTATTGTGAAAAAATTTAATAAAATAGGTAATTAAATTAAGTTTATAAAATAAATTAAATTAAGATAAACTACTGAAATTTGATAAATGAATTATTGAAACAAAATATTTGATAGTGGAATTATTAAAAATATTTTAAGATAATTAGATGTGAAATATTAAATTTTAGTGTGGTTATTTATTGTGACTTAGTGAATAATTATTTTAATTAATAAAATATTTTATTGGAGATTAAGATAATTGAATTAATTGGACATTGCTATTGTTGAAGTGGTAGTTATATAGTAATTTGAGTATCGGTAAATGAGTTCTTCATAATTATTGTTATTTCTGGTGCATCAGTGTTGATGTATTAAATATTAGAATTGAGTTGAAATATTTATTTAATTGTTATAAGTAATTAATTATTTATTTAGAATAAATGATTGAGGAATGTAAAGTTAATTATAAATATCTATTGTTAAGTTGGAGACTCAAAAGTAGTCAATTGATTGATAGTGTTAGATGTCAAATTATGAGATATTTATTAGAAATGTTATCATTTTTATTTCAGAAGGTTATGTTCAGTTTTAAGGGAGGTTTTGCTGAAATTTTGACAAATTTTTGAAACTCGTTTTTATTGAAAAGTTAAAATTTATATATTATTCTAATAAATTTTGTATGTGGTTCATGTATTTCATATGTATTCCTTGTTGTCAGTTAGATGGCGCTCCGAGGGAGCCAGCCGATTTGATGGTCGTTAAATTTATGAGTTAATATATTTTAATTTAACTCTGCATATATGCATCACATATAAGCATTGTATGAATGAGAATATATATGTATTTAAGCTATCACTATTGTATTAGATTTAGAAATATGATGTATGTTTAGCCATATTATATGATGTTGATGATATGTATGTATATGATTACGATGAAAAATAAGATGATATGGAATTCATCTATATTAATAAAGAAAATATTAATGATATAACATGATATGATATAATGATGATGTTATTATAGGGATTGTATAGTTTGAGTTGATCTCACCGTGATTTTATAGTTGGATTTTAAGAAAGTTAAGAGAGGGGGTCGGTTTCCCATTTACGATAAACGAAAACATATATGAGATTGGATTCCACAGACATTTTTTATAATGGATATTATATATATTTATAGATGATTATGTGTTATGTACTTCAAATAAAATAATAAATGACATGTATATTAAATTAATATATATCAGCTTATTGGGTCGAACGTTCACTCCTGTTCAAATATTTTTCTTCAAATTCCAGGTTGAGCTCACAAAGATTAAATTTTTAAGTTGAGTATTTTTGTTTTTTATTTCTCAGACAGTAGAATTATTACATTTGATTATGTAATTAATTCATATTCATTGTATTAAAATTTCTAGAGCTTCGCATTGTTATGATAATGTTAGAATTATTGTCATAATTCTATTGTTACTCCATTAAACAAAAATCTTTAGTTGATAATATTAAGTACATGATGTCAGTCATGAATGACTAAATAATAATATTAAATTATTGAGACTATATTTGACAGGCTTAATATGAATTATGGAAACTTTATACTTTTTCGTTCCCTAATATTGATCATGTGTCCAATAAGATCGGGTTGTGACACAAATTATTCCTCATATGCCAAATTCATATAATATATAAAGCCAAAATCCAAAAAAAAAATCCAAGTGTATCATGGATGTTCAAGTTTTTATCTCATCCTAAGTAAAAAATGTCATATAAAAAATAATTACAATAATATTATTAATAATAATAACAACTTATATAATTATATATAAATAAATTCAAATCTCAAAAATTCAAATAACAACCATTATATATATACATTAATTGTATATATTGCAAATAAATTTTTTATCATATAATTATTCTATAATTTGTATTCTCCAACTTCTAATTATAAACATAAATCAATTATTCAAAATATAATTACACATATGAATATTAAATTATTTCAATTAGACTTTATATATTCTCTCACCTGCTTCACGTAAATAATACATTAATCTTGATTTCCTCCAAATGTAATACATATAACTAATATAAATGAAAATATAAAATTCATATATGCTTATAAAAAAATGTTTTATATGCTATTTAAATATATTAATGTTTAGTTTTAAGAATTAAAATCACTTACATAATTAAAATTAATTATTAACGCTTTTAAGTCTCAATCTATAAATTGACATATCCGACAAATAAATTAACATCTTCAAATTTAATTATTTGATTTTTGTTAAATCTTTATATTAAATATTAAAATATTAAACATCTTAACAGTCCTACCTAAAAAATTTTATATGGGATAATTCAAAATAAATTTATTTTCGCAATTAATTTGCAGATGTCAAAACTTGAGTACATTGCCATTGAAAATTTATAGTCACAAAACTATTATTATTAGATCACCACCAAATTTTTTATAACATAACATCATAAGGAATGTGAATATTTACTTTGAAATCAATCTGCTACAAGGAAGTAATTTTAATAATTCAACTTCAAAACTGCCGCACAGATTAAACTCTGTTAGTATGTACTTGAAAATTTATGTGTAACATTCCGACCATTAATTCCTACTCAAATTAAATTTAGAATAATTAAATATATTAAATTAAAATTAACTAAACATATATAAATATATTAAATTAAAATTTTACTGTCAAATTTCATTGAAAACTATAATTATATTCATAATAATAAAACTAATATTTATTAACTAACTTTTTGAAGAAAACTCTATCCCATAAATTTATATCAATATTTTAACTTTATCATTTAACAATTTATTATTCAATAGTTCATATAAGTAAATATACAATCATTGTCATTTTATAATAATTAATTTCTCAACAAATTATTATATTAACTTCAATTTAAAAAAATATAATTAAAACTTCAAAAACACTAATCTAATTCCATTATATATAATTAAACTCAATAATATCTTTAATTCTCAATCTTAATCTTTTAAATTCAATTAAATATAAATTAAATCACCATGAGATAATTATTTACACATACCTTAAAGCATATCATTCTCTTTAAAGACTTCTAAATAAGAAAATAATTAAATATAATCATTTAATTGTTATATTATACACACTTGCATGCAATAAATCTTCTTTTTCTTATGAAAACTAAAAATTTTTATTATATTTTAAATAAAAATATATATTTATGATATATATTTTTTTTGTCATTCTTTTTAAAATATAAATACAAATATCACTTTTATGAAATAAAAAAAAAGTAAATATAACTTTTTATAGTTCATAAATCTTCTTTTTCTTATGAAAACTAAAAAATAAAAATTTTGCTTAATTTTTTTATAAATATGTGTGAATTAAAATAATAATAAATAATTAAAATTAAAAAAAAATTAATTAAATCTTATTTTCTTATAAAATTTATTAATTAAATAATATAATAAGAGTATCATAATCAAGTTCAATAATAAATGAGTTGGTGGAGTCACGAAAATTAAAAGATAAGTACCAAAATATATATATATATATATATACTTCAAAAATTAAATTAATTAAAACATAAAAGAGAAATATATGGAGTCACAAAAATTAAAAAAAAAGTTCAAAAATTAAATTAATTAAAACATAAAAGAGAAATACCTGGAGTCACGAAAATTAAAAGAGAAGTACCAAAATATATATATATATATATAAACTTCAAAAATTAAATTAATTAAAGCATATTTACATTTAATTCAAAAATAATAAACTTTAATATTTCAAAATTTTAAATCAAATATATACCAATAAAATAGATATAAATAATTTCAACTAATTTAAAATAATACCAAATTATTTAAAAAAAATAAATGAATTAACCACATATATAATAATTTCTTATAATAATGATATATTATAAATTAAAAGAATTATTTTAATTAAATTAGAAAAAATTTCATATAAATATAAATAATTAAATATTATTACACATCTATTTAAAACACAATTCAAAAATATTAATATATAAAGTAATAAAAAAAATACAAAGAATCACTATTAAATATCTCACTCAAATTTTAATTATCTTTAAAATATATATTCTTAAAGTATCATAAAAATACGAAAGCTTAGAAATTAGGTATATATTTTTTTTTTGCGAAACAATTTCTAAGAATTCATCATTATAAAAACAGAAGTCTTACTAAATCATCTCTATTGGTATTATTTCATTCATCACATCAACAACGGTAAAGTGACTCTCAACAAAGAAATGTCGCCACCGCCACCACCACCTCTAACACTGCCTCTCTTCTCTTTTCTCTTCTTCACATTTTCATTGCCAGTCACTTCTCACACCTCTTCCTCCTCCGCTCCTCCGCCGCACTCCTCCTCCTCTCTTTCCGAGTGGCGATCTGCACATGCAACCTACTACGCCGCCTCCGATCCGCGGGACTCCGTCGGCGGCGCGTGCGGTTATGGAGATCTTGGAAAAGCAGGTTATGGGCTGGCCACTGTAGGACTGAGTGAGGCTATGTTCGAGCGAGGCCAGATCTGTGGCGCGTGCTTCGAATTGAGGTGTGTGGAGGACTTGCGGTGGTGCATTCCTGGCACTTCTGTTATTGTTACAGTTACTAATTTTTGTGCTCCAAATTATGGTTTCACCGCTGATGGCGGCGGACACTGTAACCCTCCGAATAAACACTTTGTTCTTCCGATTGAGTCATATGAGAAGATCGCCATCTGGAAAGCCGGTAACATGCCGGTACAGTACCGGAGGTAACCACTTTATTATTAAGCTCTGTAAATTTTAATCATTACTTTAAAATAATAATTCTTTTTCCAAATAATTCGCTTCATTAATTGTCAACCGTTGGATCAGATGAAATATTTGGATCCAACAGTTGATAATTATCAGAAAGTGGACTAAATTGGAATATTTTTGTTCTCTTTGTTAGTTTGCTAACTTACGCCGTTGGCTTGTGTGTGAGCGGGGGTTATTTGATTTATTTTTTTTAATGAAAAAAGGTAATAATAGAAAAAATAAATAAAGAAAGAAAGTGGGAGACAGCCTTGTGGGTTGTCCCAATCTTGCATGAAAAGAAGGGTCAAAAAAAGGGAATTTTGATTATAATGCATTATGCAAGATAAAAAGTCAAGTTCTTGCATATGAATACCTCATTATAGTGAATAAAAAGATCACAATTTCATGGCATTAGTTGTTTATCTTTCAATTAGTGAAGTGTTTTTATAATAATTTTTCATTTCAACATCAATATTCAAATGGTTCTTTTTTTTTTTTTTTTTAGAAGAATTTGATTTTAATTTGAATTGTAATCATTATAATCATTTATATTTAAAAAATGTTCAAAACATTAAGTTTTACTTTAATATTGGAGTAACCAATGAGCCTTTGGTTGTAGTTTTTAGCGCTGTGAGGTTGCAAGTTTAAACCCCAGTTAAAACCAAGTTAACCAAAAAAAAATTATGCTGAAATAACCTTAACATAGCACCTAGATTTGAAGTTGTGTCTATCTACTTATTAAAAGTAGCAAAATTGCCGTGTTTTAAGATTCCTGTAGCTCTCAATTATTAGTATCTAATAATTCTTGAGTGGTCCAGTTGACATCAATATCATTTTCAAAATCATCCTTCTTGAAGTGCTTTTATTGACGAAATTAACTTGTAGGGCTAACCAAGGACTCTTAAGTTTTAGCTATGTACATACTGGGACCAAGCCATGTAAATTAATGGTTTTTGGCTGGTTTCAAATCCTAGCTTTAAGAGTTTTTCCTCCTAAATAAGGCATCAAATTGTTGAAAAAAGGTGGAGGACCTGGAGGGAAAATAGAGAGAGTGATTTCTAGCCAAATTAAGGCTGGGAAATAAGGTTCTATGTTTTATTTTATTTTATTTTATTTTTTGTAGTGAAATATTGCCAATGAGTTTATATTATAGATTGAAAAACTGTTTTGGAGGTAATGATATGATGGGAAATTAGGAATTAATGGGTTTCTCAAATGGTACTTGTATATTCTGAAATTTCTGAAAAAGAATAATAAATAAATAAATACAAGAATGGAGTGAACAAGATTCAAGATATAAGCCATTCTTTTGATTTTTGGGTTACACATGGCTGTTCCTAACACTGAAATGGGAACCATTTAAGCTGTTTTTTATTATATGAGTCGTGAAATTCATGCTTTTTTGTTATCTTCCCCTTTT
Source organism: Aleurites moluccanus (assembly GCA_948193065.1). Classification (NCBI taxonomy): domain Eukaryota; kingdom Viridiplantae; phylum Streptophyta; class Magnoliopsida; order Malpighiales; family Euphorbiaceae; genus Aleurites; species Aleurites moluccanus. The sequence goes on along the minus strand of CANXYC010656193.1, from coordinate 32,907 downwards.
CTTTGGAACATATCAGTTTTTGACCGTGGTTTTAAATATCGGCCGATATATTACTTATTGTCTGTTATATATCGATATGTTATTTCCCGTTACGATGCGGGTGATTGGAATTCAAATATTTTTTTAAAGAAATTTTGTAGTAAATGATTTTTTTTTATCATTTATTTGTTATTCTAAATTACTGGACACGCCAGCATGGATTTAAAAAACGGCCGTTACGTAACAGTAAAGGCCATTAAGGCTGTTATTTTCAGGCGTAACAGCCATGGTGGCTGATTCTTGTTTTTCATCTTCTTCTTCTTGTGTTTCTTGTTTTTAGGTTGATTCATGAGTGTTTCCTTCAATGACTTCAACTTTCACAATTTCTTTAATAACCTTTCCTGTAGATTTTTTAACACAGTTCTTATTTCTTTCTTCTTTTTTTTTTTTGTTACCTAACTGATTTGGAGAGTATATATATATATAGGGTAACAAGGGGTAGATTAGTTAGTGGTGTAAATTACTGGAAGAAGACGTGTGGGGGTATAGGTGTCTATCAAATATTAGATTGAATGACCATGTGGGGGTTAAATTTTGGATTTGAAGTGTGGCTAATATTTCTAGTTTGTGATTTTTCATCGATTAATGCACCTTTTATAACATTCTAATTCACAATGGGGATTTTAAATTTCAATTAAAAAAGTAAATTTAAAAAAATGGTATATAATTATTATTATTATCATTATTTTACAAGAATGAAATATTGTTGAAGTTTATCATAATTTTTCATAATTTGAAAAAAGAATTTGATAAATGACTAAAAAACTTATTAATTTTCAAGTTTAATTAATTAAAAGTTATTAATTTAAAGACATTTAATAATATCAACAACATGTCTTTTTAAAATAAAATAAAATAAAATTTCCATTATAAATAATCAAATATAATCTATTTTTTAATTTATAAATACAATGAGAGTAACATGTTAAAAAAATACTCATTCTGTCTTATAAGAAACGTCCTAATTGCAAAATATGCAATTATTAAAAAAAAATTGTCTTATTTTAATATTTCTAATTTATTTATTATTTTAATTCATTAATTACTTTAATTTCCCTTCACCTTATTAATTCTTTCACATTTTATATCTCTTAATTAATTTTTACGTTTTCTAATACATTATTAGTGAGGGTATTAATATCGAGTTAAAATAAAATGTAATTTGAATTAGGAAATAAGACAATTATTTTGGGATATATCAAAAAAGAAATTAAGACGTTTATTGTGGAATGAATATAGTATAAAATTATCAAATGTAGTACTAAATCAAAATTTATTTACTAATCATATCTATAATTATAATAACCAATTGACACTTGTATCGTGAGTATACATCTAATCTCATATAAATGTATAATTTAAATAAGATATATTATATTATATTGTATTTAGATCTAAATAAGCAAGATAATATAATTTGTCAATAAATAGAATTTGAAAATAATGGTTTATTTAATAAATAAAATATTATAACTTTTAATATAATTATTATTGAAGGAGTTTTATTTCTTATTTATTTTAAGTTAATTAACTTAAAATTATTATTATTAATTAACTTAACATTTTTTTAAAATTATTATTAATTAATTTAAATTTCATATATCCTTAAATTTATTATATAAATTAATAATATTATATAATATTCTAAAATGAAAATAAAGAGTATACTAAAACAAAAACTAATTTTAAATTAATAAATAATGTACTTAATATTATACTTAAATATTTTAAATAATTAATTTTATATTTTATAAAGGAGTTTATAAATTTTCCATTTTAATATGTAATGTATTATTTAAATTTTATATATTTTTCCTATTTTATATTTCTATTCTTTCTGGTATTAATAAGGTAATAATTATATTCTAAACTCTCTTTTTTTTGTGTAGTTGTAACACTACTTATTATATTAAATTATTAATTTTGGTTAAATTATTACATGTTGAGTCTTTAGTTATAAAATATTATGCTCATTAATTAATTATCTCTTAAATTTAGTGATTTGTGTCAATATTTTTCATTTTGCAATTTTTTGCAAAAAAATTGCATGACGATTAACCTTTACCGTTATGTTATACCGAGACGATCCCGTTACCATTACACGTGATCGTGATCGCGATTTAAATCTATGCACACGATATTATAATGATATTTGATTGAAGTATTTATTTAATATTTATTAGTCATTTTGCAAATTTTGGAAAAATTATTAATGATAGTGGCAGCGGATTCAATCCAATTCGGTTACACGGTTTCTGATTCCAAAACCATTATTTAAAACTGTTTTTAACTAGTACATGTACATCTATGAAGTCTTTATTAAGCATTACATGCAATTCTTGATGATTCTCTTTTAATTTGTTTCTTGTCCTTGCTATTTCATATTCATTGCTTATGACATGGTGCGAAGTAGTTTATGAAAAGTAGATTTTCACAATGGAAGCAACCCTTTGTTTACAACATAAAATTACAGTTATTGTTCAACTTTGATGACCATACGCCAAGTTTGATGTATATTTATATCTGAGTAACTTGTTGAAGAGTGGAGTAATGGTGTTGAATTTAGTAGCTCTATGCTACATTACTGAGGTCTGACATTTTCCTTGAGTTGGAATGTTTAAATTGGTCTTAATTTGTCAAATTGGAGATCTATATATGAATTTGTATGGATGTGCATGGCATGTCTGTGTTAGACAGTTATTTTTTTCTTTTGAGTTGATGTTTCAAGTTTCATTACGATTTGAATGCATGTTCTTTTGGCTCGTAATTCTCTCTGCTCTGAAATAATTGTCGATCCCTGAGATGTTCAATTTTCTTTGAACAGGATCAAATGCAGAAAGGAAGGAGGAATCAGATTTACTGTCTCAGGATCGAGGATCTTCGTTTCAGTGTTGATGAGCAATGTAGCAGGCGCTGGTGATATAGCTGCAGTGAAGATTAAGGGTTCGAGGACAGGTTGGCTTCCAATGGGAAGGAATTGGGGCCAGAATTGGCATTTAAATGCTGATTTAAAGAATCAACCTCTCTCATTTGAGGTCACTAGCAGCGATGGCATGACAATTACATCTTACAATGTCGCTCCCAAGAATTGGGACTTCGGGCAGACTTTTGAAGGCAAACAATTTGAAACTTAGTGAAGATAAATTATATATAGATGATACCATTCTTTTCTTTTTCTGCCCACCTATTTGTTTTGTTTTCCTAGTCGGGGTGGGAGTGTACGGAGTGGTGGCCGGAAAATTTTAGATTTAAGATTGAAAAAAAAAAAAAAAAATTGTAGAAAGCATGTATTTGAGAACATACTACAATGTTGTGAGATAAAACTAAACATGTCAAATGATCAAATCTATTACTTGTTTGAGCATAAGCATGTTGAATGTCTGAAGTCAAAAACAATTTTCACTAGTAAATCACCCACATGTTCACTATCTGTAATTATAATATCTGACAATCTGTATATTAATAAACATTAGTTTAATATATTTAAACATTCTGTACGGACAGAAGCACCTAACAAAAAGGCTAGTGCAATTAATCATGAGGAGTTGAGGACAAATATTATATTATTAAAGAAAGACACTAACAATGAAACTATGAATCAAAGGTTATTAAAATTTATTTGTAAATTCATATATTATACTCGTAAAAGTTTCAAAATAATTAATAGCACTCAAACTTTTTTTGGTTTTTTCAACATGTACAGTGTACTTTTTCGCAAAAGCAATTTCAAAGTCAATGTTAAACAGGCTCTAACACTATTAGAAAAGAGCAACAAATAATAATTGACTTCCCAAGATTTTCAAGCTCTGGTTTTCTGATGCAACCTCGTGCAATGGCCATCCACCCATTCAATCTTGTGATCATATGACCTGATCTAATACTTTTCACTTTAGGTATCTTGCAACACACAACCTCAATAATTCTGTAGAAACTCTATCTAATAAGGGCGTCGGAAGTCCCTTATCCAACAAATATTTCACCCAAGAGGACCGACTTGAGAGGATCATAAGATGTATCAAAATAGTCCAAAAGCACATGATTTTGAGTACTAGCAAGTAAATTCTCATAAAATACTTCATAAAGAATGGCAGATATTTGCATATGTTCCAGATAATATACTTGGCTTGGAAAACCTTAGATTACCTTCAATTGTGCAGGAAGACAATTCAGTCATCCCCATACCTACATGCATGTTCGAGTAAGTAGATTTACATACTACACTGGTAGAAAAACACAAATCCACATATAAGTTTCTACTCATTTGAAAAACCAATGGATTTACTCCATGGAAAATGGCTAGGTTTTATAGGCCTCTTTCTTGCATTGATTTGAATCAAGTTCAGTAGAGTTTCTTGCATTCATCTTTTCTCCAATAACACTTTTTCCATATTGGTTTTGGGCAAATGCCACCCTGTGTTTGCAGGCTTGAGGGTGATTACATAAGGAGGATAGAACAAGAAACTTATTCTGTTTATCTCTTATTTGCTCATCAACTAACCCCAACCCTATCTTAATACTATATGTTTTGCAATGCAGTTGAAATTGTTTTTAAGAATAAGTACCCTGTAAGCTGCTATTGCAAAAAGCAGTTTGAAATTGTTGAAAACATCTTTAATTATTTCTGACAAACATATTCAAGATAGTGTTTTTATCAACAACAACTATAATAACAACAGCAAACAGAACCTTAGTGATACCATTATTACAATTTAAAAAGCTCCCTTCATTATTAGTAATCATGAGAGTTTTTCCTCCGTCAAAAACAAGAAAAACTAAGATATAATAAGGCTATGACCAAAATAATGTGCATAACTGCAAACATATTTATAGGTGAAAAACAACCCCAAGATACTTAGATCTAGTAAACTCATCAGTGGACAACCTATGCTCTAGAGTTTTAATGATAAGGTCACATAGGATATGCCCTAAGCAGAAATTTTCAAGCATGGATTGTTAATATAGTAAAACAACAAATTTAAGACAGGTCAATAAACAAGATAACATGCATTGAATACTGTTACAGTCCCGACTGGTGGACCTGGTTGAATATTTGCTCGCAGCAGGTTGGTTGACAGGGAAATCAAGCAAAGACTTGTACTTGGAGGACTTCCTCCCTTTCTGACCTATCTTGAATGGAAGGATACAACACACAAAACTAATAACAGTAACAAGGGCTAGTTAAGAGAGAACCCTTCGATCTCCTAATACTGAATTTTGTGAAATTTTTCTCATCCCTTTCATTTCATTAGAATACTTTAAATACACAAGTAAAAGAGATAACTACCCACTTCACAGAAATATAACTACCCACTACACAAGACTGAAATAAACTACCCACTATCCACAACTATTAACTTCCAATTAAGGATAAAGAAATTGAACAACAATAACAAGAATTAACAGTTATGAGTTGCTGCTTGTTTCTTCCTTCCACGAGTAAAACGTTCATAAACTTGTCTGAAAGGAATTAGCTTTGTAGGGCCCTTGCTTTGCTGTGGACTTCTAACAAATACATACTTGGCCTCTCAATAACATAATCAACTGGAAACATTAGAACTATCACTAAATTTAAATGAACTCCATGTGGTTCAAACAAAGTGGTTCAAGTCGGCCTATTTACTGAAACAGTTCAAAGTTGGTGCATTCATAAACAATTATGGAAAGGTTCAGTGTCAAAAGGGCTGGCAATTAATGCCCATGACCGGCTCAATCATATTTTGTAGCTGGAATTGGAGAAGACAATTGAATAAACCAGTATGCCTAACAGTGAAACTATATATTATTAAATTTTTTAACATTTGACAGTGTGGGAATGCATCCTTGCAAATAGAAAGTAACTAATTTATCCTTGTTCCAATCATGAAAAGGATATAGACTTTGCACTAGAAAAGCAACATAATATCATTTATGAATCAGAGGAAGATTGTCTTCAAAACACAAATAAATAAATGCAAGATAGCATAATAGGCCACAAATTTACAAACATAGTTTTCAAATAGTGCTCAAAATCTACAAAATTAATTCCAAGAGAAAAAACCATAAATCGAAGAGTCTCAACAAACAGAATTTCATGGGACGCTTAGACTGCCAAAAAAGCATCTGTTTACTATTGGTATATATCTTTCTTATTGAATTTTACCATTTAATACAATGTTGTGAGTATTCCAATATTCATTCATATGAAAAGAAACAAGAAAGAATGAATTTCAATATGTAAATACTGATACAAAAATTTAATCTTGACTCAATCTAAAGGCAAAAGGGAAAAACCTGGAAAAAAATCAAAGTCGCAACATAAGAACATTTAGCCTTCTGTGTGAGTCAAAAGCTCTAAAATTGTTGGATAAAACTTTCTTGTCTTCCAAATGTGAGTAGTGCAATTCAATAGAAATCCAAAACTACGTAGCTCCAAGTTTTTGGTGAGATTCAATAAGCAATGCATTTAGCAAAATATGAACAGCAGCTTCATAAACAGCTCCATCATAATGCATTCCATCAGAAGTACACCTAGGCCCACAATTCCAACTCATCGATTGTATGTCCAACAATAAAAGTGGGCCACCATATTTGCGCAAGAGTCTGCTATTTCGTAACGCTCTGTCATAAGCATGCCACATTTCATCACTCATTTTCTCCCTCTTTTCCTCCGTGTTCAACATTCCATTAATCAACATAGGCATGCCAAGCCAAAACAAATGAGGTGATCTAACAGATACAGAACCTGTAACAGGCCCATCTGTGCCCAATTCTGGTGAAAATGGTAACAAAGATACCACAGAACTCCTCAACAATTCCAAAGCAACACCATATTCTGACGCATTATTGACATGAAGCATGTGCCATAGTCCTGCTCCCATTACCAAAACATCAGGGTAACTTCTATTTTGCTTAAGACCCACCATCAAATCCGTTAAATTAACCACATATGGAGCCCAAATAAAATCCAACTTCATACCAATTTCTTCAATAACAATCTGATAATCACTATGCCTTCTAAACAAATCTCCCTTAATGGATTCCATTCGTTCCGAGTCTAAAATCAAATTCAGCAAAGATTGAACAATTAACCTTGCTTGTGAATCCCCTGCCACAACAACCCAAGACCCATTAAGCAAATCTGAAGTATCAGACCTATCCAGTCTCTGAAACTCACAAGCCTTGACTTTCCCAGTTTTATCCCAATCCCAAATCTTATCATATCTCAAAGAATCATTCTTGCTATCATTATTACTATATTGAACAAAGGTATGGCTATTGCTATCAGTATGGCTAGGTTTGACATCCCAAACAACTTCATTAACCAAATTAATACAAGAATCCTCACGATTATCAAATACAACAACAGATTGAACAGATGTAACAAAATCAGCAACAGAAGGAAAATAAGGAGTTAAATGAACACCTACCGCAAGAGTGATAAAAAGGGCACCACTAAAGAAAAGCATCTTGTTACGGCTCAAATGCCAACCAGCCATTACCATGGGTACAAAAAGGACAACACAAGCAGCCAGTAAACCCAATTGAACACCTCCCAACATTATATTTTTTCTCCTTCCTGTAAAGATCCCAGAAAAAGAAAACTACAATCTCACATCATGGCAAGATCTTAAAGGAGAGAGAAGAATTTATTATTTTTTTTTTTTTGGATTTGTGATTGAATTGAATATAATAGAAGTTGGGTTTAAAGGGTGAAGAAATGAAGGGTTGGTTCAGTGAAGAGATTCTGAATGAAGGGACTATTATTTGGTATGGGAATTGATGGCTGTGGAACAACAAAAAAACACGATTTCTCTATCAATTTTCAATTTTTTTTTTCCTGGGTATTTTAATTTTGACGTTTTCTAGCATGATATCGGTTTGATTTTGATGTAATTCGATTTCAATATTTTTGATTTGTAATTTCAAATTATTTTTTTTTATAAATTATTATTATATTATTATAAATAAAAAAAAAATACTAATAAAATATTAATAATAAAAAAATTTTAAAAATAATTTAATATTATATAACTTAAAACTTATTTATTTTATTAATTAATATATTTAAAATTTATAATTTTCTAAAAAATTAGACTTTTTTATTTATGTCTAGTTAATTTTTATGAATATTTTTAAAAAATTTTTAAATTAATATTAAGTTAAAAAATATGCGATTATATATAAAATAAAATTAAATATATTTAATTATAATAATAATAAAAAATAAAAAATAAATATCGCTTTAATTATATTTGAAATCGAAAAAAAATTTTAAATTATAAATTAAATTAAAATTTTGATTTATTTTATTTTTTAAATTAAATTAAATTAAATAAATTATAAAATTATTAATTTTAATTAATTTAATCAGTTTAATTTCCATTTCTATTTGAACGTGGGTTTGGATTTGTTTTTTATTTTGATGATTTTATTTATTGATTTTTGATTATCAAAACGCAAAGTGAGAGTTTTCTGGTTGGAAAGGTGATCAGATCGAGTTGTAGCTCTGAATTTATTACAGTCCACTCCACACGTGTGGGGTAGTTTGGAAGGGCAAATTGCCTCCTCACGTCTGTGCAGGTCGGAAGGGTAAATTGCAGGGGTAGCATAGGAAAAAATTTAATTTAATTAATTAATTATTTAAAAAATAATAATAATAAATTATTTAATCCTTAAAATTAAACCTAAATTATTAGTCTGTATTATGGGAAATTGTATGCACAAAAATCATTGAGTTAAATAAAGCACAAAAACCTTTAAATTATTATTAACGAGTTTAAATAACAGTCAATAATTTAAAAATACAATAATAAAGTTATGGTGAATTTGATAAGACTTTAGATTAATTGATATTTAGATTAATCACTGTCAAATAAATTAATTCAGGAGTTTGAACAGAAAAAAATAAAAATTAACCTAAAACTCTAGTATTTAGATAAAAATTACTGTCAATTTGGATGCTTTAAGGTTCTGATATTTAAGCCACTAAAGTCATCAATTAATATTAAGTGTGTAGGCAGTTTAAGAAAAAGCTAAAAAAATAGTTTGTATGTGTTGAAAATTGCGAGAGACTTTCCTTGATAATAATTTATTCTATTTATAATAATTTACTAATGCATCCGACCTTATTTAGGAATTCTTGTTTCAATAAGGGTCTACTTCTTATTTTTTCAAGAAAAGCTTAATATTTCCACATTGAACCCAATCAACTTATTTTCTTGGAACATGCCTTAATTAATTATAAACCCAATCCAACCTCAGCCCAAAATCTAATTTTTTACCAGCATCTTTATATTAGGCTAAATTATATAATTAGGCTTTTTTTGATGGGCCTTGTCCTTATTATTGGGTTTCATGAATTTGGACTGGTATTAACAATATTCCCTACAATCTTTAATTTTTATAAAAGATGAAAGGTTGTACTTCTTATCCGGTCCAAGTGCCTTTATTGCAAACAAAACAATCACCTCAATCAAATCAAAAGCCAAATAATCACGACCTCTCAAGCAATTAATGAGCAACTGCTCTTGAATGTCCTAAACCGAATTACTTGTCACCCTTATAAAAGTGATACCAAGATCTCATTTTCACTTTTCCATTGCTTTTTTACCTTCCTTAGATAAAAATCCTCTCAAATCACTCTTCTCGAGCTCCCTCTGAATTCATCCAAGTTCATCTTCATTTAAGTAAGTTCTTCAAACTTTTCTTTCAACTCTCTAATTTAATTTTTAATTCAATTTTCAATCTTAGATCTGTTGGTTTGTTAGAATGACTCGGTCAAGTACAGGCAAGGACGTCATAGCCAGTCAACTGGCCGTGATATTTCAAGAGGCAAATGAGCCGAATCGATCTATCAATCTCCAGGTATGATTCCTTTTGATAACAAATATACTCTAGGGCATATTTTGACTTCTCGGGGTACCAAATGTGAAAACTTTCTATTTGGTGAAAAATATTTTCCCCTCGTTTTAATTATAAAAATAACCTCGGCTTCTAGGTCCATCTCAAACAACCTCTGCTTCTGGGTCCATCTCAAACAACTCCGTTCCTGGCCGACAGTTACGACTGACTTTATTAATTGGCATGCTCGCCTCAAATTGATATTTTCAGATTATTGGAAATCTTTGGGCATTTTTTACTTGATTGAATTTTCTCTTACCAAGATTCCTTTCAACAAACAACTCTTGATTCCTTCCCTTTTATTCTGGTCGACCAATAGTAATGTATTCACTTTTAGGTTTAGGCTAATGTCTTTGACTCTGCTAGACCTAGCTGTGCTTTTCGGCATTCCCTTATCTGAAACCCAAATAGATGCTTCTTTTGAGGTTGATACCTCCGGGGTCTATATTTCTTTTCAGAAAAATACTGCAATTATAGTAATTTTGCCAACCTTAACCGATCTATGGATAATAAATCGAGCCTATATGAACATGTAGCTTTTCTTATCTATTGACTCTTACAAATTTATTTTATATACGACCTCGATCAAAGTAACAAAAGAGCATCTAAAAATTGCCACTGCCTTAGCACTCGGTGAACGGTTTTCCTTGGGTCCATACATCCTAACCTATATCTATTGAGCTATTCATATCTTCCTACGTGGTAGCTATTCACAATCATTTGGTCCCCCTGCTAGTCCACTTTGGATGGTCCAACTATGGTTAATGACATATTTTCTTGAATTCATCAATAACACCCCTCAGCCACTTGCTCGGTCAATCTCCAATTACGGGCATTAGGTCCAAACTTTTTCCTTCAAAGATCGGTCTTTTCACCAAGTATTATCTTTTTTCTATTTTACAAAATATAGGGAGAACCACAAGTTCTACATTTTTCGTCCCACCGCATTCAGCCCCGATGGACTTGATTTGTTTATCATTTTATATCCATCGGTGAAGAATTCACTTTCAATGAATGGGCTGAATCCTGGCTTAATATTCTCGTAACCTGAGATCTTCATTTTAGCATAGTCTTAGACAACAAATGTAGCGTAGAAGTTTATCACCCCAACCTTTGTGCATGCCAGCTCCGTTTGATTCAATATCTTCTCTTTCCCATCATCTACTCATATAACCTTGTTCAAATCGATCAACCCATTACCACCCTAGATATTATAGTCGAAGTAAACCAATTATATGAGGATAAAGTTGCTTCAGTGATGCTGGATGACTTGCCTGTGTCTCATGGTTGTTCTAACATTTTTGAAGGCTGGTGGGTCGACTTTACACAATCCAAAATGGAACTACTGGCCGATTTAGTTTGGGAGATGCAAGACTTTGGCATAGCTAAAAGGACAGCTTCTGACGCTGCATATTCTCATGTGCAGGAATCAGATCCCCATAATTCTAAAGGTATGCATATCTGCGACATACTCGCCTTTGAGAAATTTTATGGTTTCAAATACAATTACCTTGAGCCGAATTAAATGCTTTGGTGAATTCAAGAAGCTTAGCGAGACATACAAACTAAGGCTAAAACTAAGGCTAATAGGAAAGCCTTGGTCGATTGGGAGAAATTGGTCGAAACACAGCAAAAACTAATCGAAGAGGCTCAACTTGAGGACAGATGGGAATCCTCAAAATTGGCAACAGTCTGCCTTGGATGGATACCAATCAAGGTGCCAAAAATCAATTGGCCCAAAGTTCCCAATGCTCCCTTTGACATAGCTGGCATTCCTGTGAGCCGAGCTGAGCATTGTAGAAGAAACAAAGCAATTTGGGTTGGATCTTTTCTAGATGACTAGCCGATTGATAAGATTTGGCTTCCTACCGAGTTGTTGGATGAACATAATCTCATTCGGCTAGGTATGCATCAATCCATCTTAAGGTAATTTTATTCTTTGATCTAACTTAAAACCTTTGCTTTTTTCAAATGTCGAACCAAAAGAGATAGCTAATGTTCCAAGAGAAATCCCAGACTCAGCGAGCTAAAAAGATCAAGGTATTTCTTAATTATAGGCCTCATGCTATCAGCGATTTATTAAAAACACTTTTGAAATGTAAAGGTAAAAAATATCAGCTAATAGGAAGTTTACCTTTAAGGTAAAACCCTTTGAAGGCAAGTCCTCCGCAGTGCCTAAGCTGAGCAAATCCTCTGAGACAACTTGATCGCTCTAGGCACTACCAAGACCTCCCCGCTCATCCTCGAGCCACCACATGGGGGGACCCTTGCTGAGTCATTGCCTCAACTCATGATGACTAAAGCTGCTACCCCTCAGGATGAGGTGAGGTTCTCTCATTCTTGCAATATATCATTTCTTTGATCCAGCTTTTACACTCGGCTAACTTTTGGTTTAGGAAAACTGTGATGATTTTGAGAACTTTTTATTGAGCCTAGTCCAATCAGCTGCCCCACCAAGCCACCTACTCCAACCCTTGCCGAAGAGACTGAAGAAGTTGTAAGACTGATGAGGATGATCTTTTAAGTCGAATCAACTCTCATTTGGACAACCTATCTAGTCTTAAATATATCGGCCCAACCTTTTTCTTGGATGAAGATTTGGTCGGAAAAGCTAGATCCTCGGCTACTTTCATTTCTAATCATGCATCATTTGCTCATCTTTCGGTTAGGCTGAAAGCATCCATTGATTCCTTTGCCACAGATTTTAACCTGCTTTTGGATCGATACAAAATTGCCTATAATTCAATCTCGCTCCACCAAGCTACAATAACTTGGTATTCTGAAACCGAAAGTCATGTCCAACGCTTGATGAAATTTGGCATGGAGTCGGCGGCTAAAGTGAAAGAGCTTTCTAATCGGAAGAAGCAGTTGGAAGCCAATATTCTTAAACTTCAAACCGAGCTATCTTCGATCTCCTGGCAAAAGGATGACATTAGTAAGAAGGTTGTAACCACTAAAGCTGATGCCAAAAAGCTGGTCAATACAAGAAATGCTCGACTGACTGAAGTTAAAGATCTTGAAGCTCAAGCTACGTCAATAAGGTTTGACATTGATCAGATATCCAAGATCATTTATGCCTTATTTAAACAGTTTTGAAGTGCAAACATCCCTTTTTCTCTTTTTGTATTAGTCATGTGTGACCGTTTAATACTCTTTTGTTATGTAAATTTTGTTGATATTATGGATGTTCAATGGTGATCACTTGAACAACCTTTATAATGAATATTTTCGGCCACGGGGTCTGTATTTTGCAAGTTATTAAATTTTTTCTTTTTTCTTTGAATGTCAATAGGCTCATTGAACTGAAAAGATTTCTATTTATTTATGCTCAAGAATAATTATTACAAGTATCAACCATTCTAACCCATTATTAACTCTAAGCTAAAATTTAAATCGGTCAACACCATCCCAAATAGATGGTATGTTAATTCTATGCTAAAATTTAGATCGGTCAACGCCATCCCAAATGGATGGTATATACATCTTCAAATATTTTTCATTAATCGACTGATCATGTTTTCGCCATCTTGATCAGATAATTTGTATGCACCATTCCCTTTAATGCTTTCTATAACAAACGGTCCCTCCCAATTTGGAGACCATTTACTGAGCTCGATGTCTTTTTGACCAATTGGTAAAACCACCTTCCAAACTAGATCACCAATTTTGAAGTCCTTAGGCCAAACTTTCTTATTATAAGCTCTTTCTACTCTTTTCTTTTGATCTTGAATTTTGTCAAGTGCTGCAAGCCGATCAAAATCTAACTCATCCTATTCCTTCATCATAGTATGGGTATATTGATCAGCTGTCAACTCTCCTTGATGTTATCGCCTCAATGATTTAACAGTCAATTTGACTGAAATCATGGCATTGTGCCCATACACAAACTGGTACGGTGTGGGCCCTGTAGCCATCTTTAAAGTAGTTTGGATAGCCCATAAAGTCTCGGATACCAAATTTTTGGATTATCATCTATCATCTTTTGAATGTTGAGCTTGATAACCTTATTAGTAGCTTTGGCTTGTCCATTGGCTTGAGCATAGTATGGAGTTGGATGAATCAACCTGATTTAGTATTCTTTACAGAAGTTTTTAACCTCATCCCCCGAGAACATCGTACCTTGATCAGTTGTGATTGATTCATGTAGACTACTTCGGTGAAGAATGAATTCTTTAAAGAAGCAAATGACCGATTATTGATTCACCACTTTGAGGGTATGACCTCTACCCATTTTGACAAAATAATTGATTGCTATCAAAATGAACGAATGTTGCTTAGAAGAAGGGGGGTAAATTTTCCTAATGACATCCACAACCCATCTTCTAAACGGCTAGGGCTTAATAATTGAATGTAACTCATCGGCTAGAGAAATCTGAATAGGACCATGCTTCTGACAAGCTTCACACCCTTTAGCATACCGATTACAATCCTTTTCCATGGTCCGCCACCAATAGCCATGTTGTTCTAATAATTTTCTCATTAGCCGACCTGATTGATGTGCTTTGCCAACACCTTTGTGCACTTCAACTATTGCCAAAACATATTCTTTGGGGCTGAGACTCAGTAACAACTCCTTACTCTAGTGCTTGTGATAAAGAATCCCATTGTCCTGCCAAAACCTTGGTGCTATCAATCTCACTTTTTAGCATGCGCTCGAACTATGATCTTGGAGATAATTTATCAATGCAACCCTCCAATCTTGTTCAAAGTCAATTGTGAAAACCCCGTAAGTTTTTTCTATTTGGCATTCCACCCGATCCATCCCTTTGACACATAAAATGGAGATCGACCTATATTTTAATGGTACTTCGGCAAATCATGCCAAATAGCTTAAAGCTCCCTGAGCCAATTGATTTGCTTCTTCATTCTCAGCTCACAGTGAGTACTTCAATGAGAAATGCTCAAACCCTTCCAACAAATGCATAACTTTATTGTAGTAGGTTTGTAATATGGGAGACTCGCACCGATATTCCCCGGACACCTGCTTGATGACTAAGAGGGAATCTCCTTTTATATCTACTGATTTCACCCTAAGTTCTGCCAATATTTCCAATCTGATAAGGAGAGCCTCATATTCTGCTTGATTATTTATATATAAGAACCCCAAGATGAATCCTAATTTAGTACTGATGCCCCCAGGTGATGTAATGACTATACCAGTTCTGGCCGAACTTGTAGTTTTTGAGCCGTTAAACCACATCTGCTAGGAAGAGTCAAATAAGCAATTTATTTCTAGCTTCGGCTCTTTAGTTGGATGAAGAGCTAGGAAGTTGGCCAATGCTTACCTTTTGACAACTTTTTATGGTACATAGATAAGAGTGAATTTTGATAGCGCGATAGTCCACTTCCCAAGTTTATTTCTTATAAAGGGCCAAGAGAGTAAGTAATTAATGATAGCGGCTCTGCTTATTACCAAGATCATTACTGGCAGTATGTAATACCGAAGTTTAGTTCACGAAAAATATAAGGCGAGGCACAATTTCTCTATGGAGGTATAACGTGCCTCAGTATTGTTCAGGCTTCGACTTAAGTAGTACACGACCCACTCAAATTCGTCTTGCTCTTGGGCCAACATGCTGCCTACTGTATCTTCAGAGGTCAAAATGTTTAAAATTATTGATTGATTCAGCCTTGGTGGAGTCATTATAGGCAACTTAGTCAAGTATACTTTGATCTCATCGAAGGCAGCCTTACGCGAAGCGTTATACTCAAACTTGACATCATTTTTGGCTTTTAATAGAGTCCTCCAAGGGCCCAACTTCCCTACCATATTTACTATAAATCTTCTTAGGAAATTGATTTGACCAATCAGTCTTTACAGTTCCTTTTTTGTTCATGGTGGCTTTGCCTCTATGATTGCCTTAGCTTTGTTTTGGTTTATCTCCACCCCTCTTTGATGGACTAGAAATCCAAGGAAATTTTTAGCCGATACCCCAAAAGCA
This sequence comes from Aleurites moluccanus, assembly GCA_948193065.1. Taxonomy (NCBI): domain Eukaryota; kingdom Viridiplantae; phylum Streptophyta; class Magnoliopsida; order Malpighiales; family Euphorbiaceae; genus Aleurites; species Aleurites moluccanus. The sequence continues at coordinate 17,047 of CANXYC010656193.1, read as the reverse complement.
CATTTTAACAGATTCATTTTAAGATTGTGCTCACTTATTCGCTCAAATGACTTTCGGAGATCGGCTAGGTGCTGCTCTTCCTACTGGGATCGGACAACGGCATCATCTATATAAACTTCTATAGTTTTATCGATCATATCATGAAAGATTATATTCATGGCTCTTTGATAGGTTGCCCCAACATTTTTGAGATCAAATGACATAACTACCCACTCAAATGCTCTAATCGTCCCGGGACATCGAAAGGCTATTTTGTCAACATCCTTCTTGGCAATCTTGATATGATTGTATCCTGAATGACCATCCATGAAATTTAAAATTTGGTTGTATGTTGCAGCATCAATCATCATATCTAAAATCAGTATGGGATATTCATCTTTTGGTGTTGCCAAATTCAAGTTCCTGAAGTCCACGCATATCTTTAGTTTACCATTTTTCTTGATGAAGAGGACTATGTTAGATAGCCATTCTACATAAGTGGCCATTCTTATAAACCTTGTGTCTAAGAGTCTCTTGATTTCTTCATGCACAAACTCTTCTACTTCTTTAGACATCCTACACATAGGCTGCTTGAACGGCCTGTAACCAGGCTTGATCAAGAGCCGATGTTCCACTAGCTCTCAGCTTAACCCTGACAATTCATCATAATCCCAGGCAAAACAATCTTTGAACTCATGTAATAAAGTAATCAGTTTTGCTTCAAATTCTGCAGTAAGCTTTGCACTAATAAATAAAGGCCGAACCTTCTCATTAGTTCTTACATTGATTTCTTTCAAAGGATCTTATACCTCGATCGTCTCATCTTCTAACTTGGGTGAAGGTACCTTTAACTCGGTCATTTCCAGCTAGGCCACAGGATCTTGTTCTTAATCTTCATAGATACATTCGACCACCGATATGTTGTGTTGTTGAATTAGGTCAAGAATCCTTTTCTAGCATGACTTTTTTCTTTATGAAACCATTAATTGATATCTGATTTGGATGTTCGTCTAACTAGCCGAACTGAGCTATTTCAAAGTAACTCTTTGGCCAAGATCCTTGATTGGTTTAAGGTGGAGATTTTTGAATGCTTCCTGGAGCATTTCCATTGGGCCGATTCAAACTTGGTTACATTTGTTTGAGGTTCATAAAATATGACATCAGACATATGAACCTCCTCTTGGAAAGGGTTTTGATAGGCGTGAACAATCTCCACATACCCTTCCCAAAATCGGATCAACGTTAGGTGAATTGAATAAGGGATGCATCCGTTTGAATGGATCTAATCTCGACCGAGCAAGATGTTGTAGTTGTTTTTCACATCAACGACAAACATGCCTTCAATCCGTACCTCTCTGCCTACTTTCAGTTGTATGGGTAAAAAACCTTCTGCCAAGGTTTCTCTGCTTGTGAAGTTCGTCATGGAAACATTGGCCTTTTCTAAATCTTCCTTCATACGGCCTAATTTCTTAACATCCTGAGCAACAATATATTTACGCCAGCTCCATTGTCAACTAGAACTCTATTGACTACTATCTCATTTACTTCTGCTTTTATGTATAAAGGCCGAATGTGATTTATCAAACTTTTTGGTGGCTCCTCTATGATTATTGATTATTGAACATCTGACTCGCCGTTTGTTGGTTTAGCCTCCAACACATCTCCATCCAAAGTTGACAGTTGACCCGGTTTCGACAAAAATTCTAGTGGTAAATAACTTACCATATTGACTTCCACCTTTTCTTTGCCTTTGCTTATAGATTCGGCCACTTGTTTTTGTTTAAGAACCCAAACTCTTCTCTTCTTAGTATCTGACCCTGCATCTTCTATTTCATATGCTTTGGGTTTATCAATAGGCCGATATAACTTTTTCATGAGAAAAGGGCCTCTAATCATTCATCTGATTCAGACAATCATCTTTGGTCTCTAATTTGCAATCGCTCTCGTACTCTGGTATGGTGCTTAGCTTGATGGGCTTAATAGTTATTACCTTGAGGTTGCATGTTCCTATCGGTATATCTTTGCCTTTGTGATCTTCTCTTTTGAGTTTTGGCTAGCACCCGCTTGTCCGTATGCTTCTAGCTGAGTCTTTTGAACATACCTCTATGGAGGGGTCAGTGAACTTCCCATCTTTCAATATGTTGGGGTCTTGGCTTGAACGTTCTCTACTTTCCTATTAGATCTGCAATAGGCCAAGAGGGTCTTGATCTTGGTTTAGGTTGTCTAGCTATGTGCCTTGATTCAACAACTATTTTCCTTACAGGTGACCAACCTTAATGATTCGGCCTTTGCTCGACCACATCTCTTCATTCCCTCTTCTAAGTAGTCTTTTTTCCCCTTAAATCTTAGAGTGGTAAAGGCTCTTACCGTTCTTTAGGCACAACCTGAAATTTTGTTTTGCAGGTCAGATAGGTGATGCAACCACCCTATTTATGTAGCTCTGTAGCTCTGGTTATTCGGTTGTGCCTAGTGATTCAGTCACTTACTTCTTCCCCTCAATCTTAGTTTGCATATCAATCTTTACTTTGGATCGATCAATCGGGATCGATCTCCTAGATCTTGTCCCCAAGATTTTTACTCCTGTTATGTTGACACCAGTGATTTTAACCGAAGCCTTGGGGAAGGGATTGGTCTCCACTTGACCTTTAGTTTTGGTCGGGAACGCTAGTTTTCCTTCTTGTATTGCTTTTTGAACCATATTTCGGAACATAATGCAATTCTTTGTTTAGTGGCGAAATGAGTTGTGCCACTTACAATATTCTTTCTTAGCTCTTTCCTCATACAGAGGGATGATATGTCCAGCTGATAGTGTAATCTGGCTATCCTTGAGGAGGCAATCAAAGATCTCATCGGCTTTTCTCAAGTCAAATGAATATTCTCGAGCTATCTTGTTATTATGATCATTTAGCTTTTTCTTGAAAGCTGATGGCTTACTCAGAGCCGAACATTCGTACTGGGTTCCAGTCTTAAGTTTGGCCAGATAAATATCTTCGTTTGATTTTGAGTCCTTGTCTTTTTCAATAGTAGTTACTTCGAGAGGATCTCGGTAGTAAGTTCCCCTGGATGAAGTCTTCCTTTGGTCTTTCTCCTTCAGTAATCTTTTATAGCTGCTGACCCGATCTAATAAATCATAAAAATCTTTGAACCTATAGCCCTCAAAATGCTCTCTGAGGGTGATGTTAATGCTGCTAAAGGCAAGATTAACAAGCTTAGCCTCTAATATGCTGGCATTACAATGAGCCTTCGCCCTCCTGAAATGGGCCACATATTTCTCGGTCGACTCACCTGGCATTTGTATTGTCCTGGCCAAGTCTGCTAAAGTGACTGTGGGGGGAGTTTTATATAATTCGGTGTGAAAATTTTCTTCCGTTTGCCCCCAAGTCATGATAGAGTCCGACCTCAAATTAGTGTACCATGTAAAGGCCAATATGGTCAAGGAATTCCCAAACAAGCGCAACTTTAGGAAATTCTAGGCCACCTCTTCTCCGCATTAAGTTGTGAACCGAGAAACATGCTCCACAGTACTAGAATTGTCTTCTCTGGAGAACAGTATGAACTCAGGGATCTTGTAACCCCTTGGAAAAGGGTATATTCAGTCAATCTAGTTAGGTTAAGGTTTCCTATACACTACTAGGGGATTTTTTTGATCCTATGGATTTTGCCCTTGCTCAATTTCCACAGGAGAATGGTTTGGCCACTGTTCATGCCTATGAGCATCTAATGGGTCTTCCCTCCTGTTATAAGCATTGACATGTATAAGATTAAAAATGGGGTTATTATAATTACCTTGATATGGCCGAGCTATACCCAACATGTCTCTCGGCTGCCCCTCTTATCTGTCCGGTCTGCATAGAATTTGGGCTTCCCCATAACGCATCTCTTCCCACTGGGCGTGCCAAAAAGATATTTGCATAAAAATTAATGAATTTAATAAAGCGCAAAAACCTTTAGAATATTTATTAATGGGTTCACTGTTGCAGTCTAGATGACACTCAATTCAAGAACACAATGACAAAGTTATGGTCAACCTAACAAGACCCCAAATTATTTGATATTTAGGTTAATCACCATCAAACAAATTAATCCAGAGGTTTTAGCCAAAAAAGACAAAAATTAACCTAAAGCTCTAGTATTTAGATGGAAATCACCGTCAACTTGGATGCTTTAGGTTTTGATATCAAGGCCACCGGAGCCGTCAATCAATGTTGAGAGTGTAGGCAGTCAACCGTGAACTTGGAGATACAAAGAAAAAGCTAAAAGAATAGTCCGTGTGTGTTGAAAATTGCGAGAGACTTTCTTTAACAACAACTTATTTTATTTATAATAACCTGATAATGTATTCGACCCTATTTAGGAATCCTTGTTTCAACAGGCGTCTACTTCATATTTCTTTAAGGAAAGCTTAATATTTCCATGTTGAACCCAATTAAGTTATTTTCCTGGAGCATGCCTTAATTAACCACAAACCCAATCTAACCTTAGCCCAAAAATTTGATTTTTTACCAGCCTCTTTATACTGGGCCAAATTACATAATTGGACTTTCTTTGGTGGGCCCTGCCCTTATCATTGGGCTTCATGAATTCGGGCCGGTATCAATAGAAATATTAAAACATCTCCAAGGTTTTTGTTGCATTAATAATAGTAATTTGGTTAAAAACCTACAAATTAAATAGTTAAATATACGTAAAAATATAAGGCCATGCATATCTAATTGTTGTGATTTTGTTGGCCGATATCGATCCTTAAAATCACCCATTAGCCGAGATGAGGGAGCATGAGGCATTAGGCCTAGGTTCCTGGCAAGTGTTGCATATGGATTAAAAGAGTTTGGGAAAGCATGGGGAATTTTTTTTTAACAAAGTACGGGATAGTTTAATGCAAGAGAGAGGTAATGGATTTTTGTGTTGTAGTTGAGTTGAATTGAAGGTGTTGGACTTTAGTTTCTATAAGGTATAGAGTTGTGTTTTGTTGATGGTGTTGAGCCTTCAACCTAAAAAGTAAAGATGTGGAAGAACAAGCATTAGGTATACGTCAAGCCTATGGCCTAACACATATCCTTTGATGCTTAAGTTAGGGGTTTCATTGTTGGTGTTGAGCCTTCAATCTGCATGGCAAAGACATGGAAGAAGAAGCATTAGGGGTACACAAATCCTAAGGCTTGACATAGACCTTCCGATATTTAAGTTAGTGTGACTGTATGTAAGGAGTTAAAGGCTCGAAAAAAAGTGGGTTTAAAGAGATGATACCACTACTTTCCCTGGGTGTTTAATGAGTTTGTTTAGTGATGACTCTCACTAATGGACCTCTTCCAATATGGAAATAAGGTATGTTGTTGGACTTAAGAGAGCGACCAGCTGGATGAGAAGAGGTCAGTCTCCTAGTAGGAGACTCTATTAGTAAGATCTTTTTAGGCTCTAAAGGCAGCTAGAAGTCTAGTGACCCGAAAAGGTCTCTTTAAGATGGAGATGAGATGACATTTATAGTGCTTTCCCACTAGGAGGGATTGGAGAAGATAAGTTGCATCATTTTGTAGCTAAACAAGGTAATGATGTGTCTATTTTGGCAATTTTTAATCCTTATGCCGTGGTATTTGAATCTCATTTTCTAGAAGCAGCAGGGATTGAGTATCTATTAGACTTGTAAGGAGTTCTTGATAGGTGGAAAAGCCAAACGGACCAAACCAAACCAAATAAAAATCGATGATTTCATCATTGTTTGGTTTGGTTATGGTTTGAAAAATAGAGCAAACCGAAAATTCAGTTTGGTTTATAGTTTGAGAAATTTTTTCTCAGTTTTAAACCAAACTGAACCAAAGTTATGTATATATTGTTTATTATTATTATTATAATTATATATATTTGATTTTATCTTATATACTTCCACATACTTTTTTTTAATCTAACATTGATTTAAAATTTTAAAAATGACAATTCATGAAAATAACTAAAAATAAATAAAAAAAGTCTAGTTATTAAGAAAAAAGATAAATTTTGGATTGTTAATTAATTGAATAGGCAAGTTTTGTGTTGTATATTGAACTATTTTTGGGATTTTTTCATCACACACACATATATATATATACTTTGTCGGTATTTTTTTTCTAAATTTATAATAAAATAATGACGGTTTATAAAAAAATATTTGGTTTGAAATCGATAAACCAAAGGTTATCAAACCGAATCAAAATGATGATTTAACTATAATAATGGTTTGGTTTGGTTTGAAAATTCTTCAAATCGAAAAAATTGATTTGATTTGGTAAAAACTCTTTAAACTAATCAAACCGTATGAATGCCACACCTAATTATTGGGTTGACTATCCTTATAAGTTAAGTTGGATTATCCATTGATTAGGCGAGGTGGCTACTAGGAGGATGATAACTAGACAAGGTGCTAGGTGGCTTGTATACGAGGGCTTGGGTCTAGTTGCTATTTGTTGCTTAAGGTTGGTTGTTTGGAGTGTTTGGGTTTGTGTTAGGCTTAAATTTTAATATTATATATTATATATATATATATATATATATATATATATATATATATATATATATATATCCTTACTCTAATCTTAATTGAAAATAAAAGCAAAAAACAAGAAATCAAGAGAGTTTTAAACACAAGAAATACAAATGATAACAATTAGGGTTAAATGTCAAATCGCCCCTCAAGTTTTGTCAAATGCACAAATAGGTCTTTTGTAACACCTATGACTTTTAATTCTTGTTTACCTATGAGTTAACCCAAGCTAAGGTCTTTTTAGGTTAATGACATTAACTTTTACATTCATTATGTATTTTCATACATATTTAAACCAAGTTAAGATCTTTTTAGGCTAATAGTATCAACTTTTAAATTCATTATTTATTATCATGCATATTGCTAAATAAGTTCTTATGTTTCATGTTGCATGTACGCTAAATGAACTAGACTTGATTTTGTGCTTAGGTACCTAAGTTCTAATGTGCTAAGTTGAGATACTTATATATCGTTCTTTTGAATTATGGATCATTGAACTTAAATTGATGAATTACATAAGTTTTAAAACTTGAATTCTTATTTGATGGAAGTAAATAAGTTTTGAATGAACTTAGGAATTCTTATAATTATATGTTTGGAGACTTAAGATCTCAATTGGAGTCCATAAATGTGAGCTAAGTGATGATTCTTAAGAGGAGGAAGCTTTTCTAAGAGTAATGGGCGTGAATTCCCTAGTAACACTTTTGAATTCTTTCACCGTCTCAATTTCTTAAAATGTACCTTAAAAGTAATGAGCGTGAAACTCCAGTAATGCTTGTTAATTTTTTCATTGTCCTAGTTTTCTAATTTGTGTATTAAAAGTAATGAACATGAACCTTCTAGTAACGCTTGTTAATTTTCTCATTATCTAAATTTATTAAATTATGGAATAAAAGTAACGAGCATGAAGCTTCAGTAATGTTGTGAGTCCCTTAGTAAGCCCAAATGTTGAAAATGAGGGTAATGGGCGTGAGTGCCTTGTAATGCCTGTTACATCTCACCAGCTATAAAAATATCCATTTTTCTTCAATTTTAGGACCAATTTCCATTTATCATTTCTTCTATCTTTTTCTTCATTTCTCAAGTTCTTTAATCCTACCAAACTCACCGCATCATTCTACCTTTAAAGCCATCAAAGATAACTCAAAACTTGAAGGAAATCATCCAAAGATTCATCAAGCTTCTCCATAGCCTTCCTTCTAGTGTTCTTTAAGTTTAGAGAGAAAAAAGATAACTCTCTCTCTCTCTTTCTTTTTCTTATAAGCATGAATTGATTTAATATGTCTTTATGAGAGTTGGTTAGGAGCCTTGAATGATTATTTAAGAGTATTAATTTCATGATTTGGTAGTTGTTTTGGATGGAAAGAGTAATATATACTTTTGGATGAATAGTATTATGAATAGAGAAATCATTATCTACCTTCTATGATACTTCATTTAATGGTTAAATTGATATTAAAAATCATCTAATTGAACTTCAACAAGCCTAGAATCATCAGAATCTAACTTGAATCGTCATAGTTTAGTAAACCTAATTTTGATGTTTACTTGGATGATAACTATAAGGTCAAATTGAGTTAAATGGAAGTTAGTAAAAATAATTATGATTTAATATGAGATAGAATACATTATAAAGAGCTATGATTACATGAAGTATGTGAAACCCTAACTTTTAGATCTTTAAGGGTATGAAAGGGCTCTTGCTATTTAAGTTAAATTAATGTTTTAAATCATATTATATATGATGATTATTGATTCTATTTGAAAATTGGAAATGATTGGGTTATGTATATATTGATCTTGGGATAGGATCATTCCTATGCTTAAAGAGTATGGTAAGACATTCATATGGCTTATTATAAGAGTAAGATTGGTTAAGTTTAACTTGTGTACATGTTAGATTAAGACTAGTATGAATGAATAGAGTTAAGTTAGTTAAGTCTCATGTTATAGGTTACGAGTATTAAGGGAACTAACTGATGAGTATGAGAGTTTGATTTCATAGTATTTCCTTGAATGTATTAATGATGCTATGGTTTGTTTATATTGATCTCTTATAACTCATAGAAGGGGACTAGGTGACATTGGACCTTCCTCTTATTAATTAATTTATGAAGGGCTTTTATTCTTTTTGGTTGAGTGGAAAACAACCTCTTATTCTTGCCCTTTTGATTATGAGGTCATTCCCTGAAATGTTTCATTTTTCCCAAGATTTCATTCTATAAACCCTTAATGTTAATGATTGATTCTAATTATATCTCTAAGCCTTAGTGCTTAAATATTGATGTTTGTTATTATAATACTTTTTTTTTTTCACTCCATTGACTTTTTCTATAAGAGGATGTAGAAAATGGCGAAAATCTCCAACTGATGAGGGTAAATCATTAGACTATGTGTACACAGTATTCGTGAATAGGGTATATTATTTGGCTCTACCTCAGGGAGTACATTACCCTAGGCATAGAACCTTATCAGTCTTGTATCAAAATGAGATTATATTATTGCACCTTTAATTTCATTTTTGTTATCCAGATTCTGTTACAATGATGATTTTGTTATATTATGGATTTCTGTCAATTTGTTACATTATGAATTCCTTATTATAACAAATGATATCCTTATGATAAACCATATTATTAATGTGTCTCATTTTATTCATGTACCCCATTGTTATGTTATCTTTGATATTATATTCTAATTATCAATAAAGTATGTGAATGTTATGCAACCATACCTCTTCCATATGAGATAATCTTCAAATACGAAGCCCTTAAAGTTATGGTGTTTTGTTCTCTACTCGCTGAGTTTACTTACCCCCTGTTATTTCACATATTTTAGGCAGCATGTCTAGTGGATAGCTTTGTTTCCCTACCCATTCTTTTTCAGCTGAGAACTTTGATATCCACGTATACTTTCAAACTTGAAGATTATATAGATTTAATAGTTCCATGGTGGTCCTTGAGGATTTTATTATTTTGGAGATCTTATATGAATCTTTTATAATATGATGACTTATACTCATTCATTAAACTAATGTATGGTACTATAGTTATATGTTGCATGATGATGCTTGAGAGTTTATTGGATTTCCTAAATATTTCTTTTAAGGTTTATGTCGATGTATAGGTTGTGGATATGAATTATGGTTATAGAATGTTTGTTCTGTGGAATGTTATTAGATATGTATTATGGATATGTATGGGTTGTGGATACTGAATGTTATTTCTCATTGTTAGGTCCAAGTACCATATTGGATTCTGATTTATGTTTGTATTCATGGTTCTATGGGTGGTTGGTAGCCTTAAGCTCACCTATGCCTTAGAATATTCATAGCCCTTAAGTTAGGATGTGACAAAGTGGCATTAGAGCAAAACTTTGAGTCTAGTATAGACTTTCTTAAGTTATAGGAAGTGTGACACCATGTAGTATATGATTCCTTTATGTCAATTGCAAGTCCATCCTTTTATGTTTTGAATTAGTTTTATGCCACTTAAAGCCCAATCCATAATACCCCAAGGGAGAGGGAAACCTCCTAAATAATGAACTGCTTAGCATGCAAGGGGAACAACTTCTGATATAACAATGGATGTGACACCCGATATAGCTTCAACTAGCCTCCACCTAAAGTGAGGCGTAGAGTTCAAGATTATGATGAGCTTATCCCTCCACCTCCACAGGTAGATATAGGGGCTTTGTTGCAGGAGCTTATAAAGTTAAGGAGAGAGAATGAGATACTCCTTAAGGAGAGGGCTAAAGAGCAGCAATTATTACCACCTTTACTAATTTATATAGCTCCAGCTGCACCTGCACCTGCACCTACACCAATGCCTCTACCCCCAAAGAGCTATAAGGAGGATGATTAATAAGGATGGTGTATTTATACATAGTTTTTTGAAGCTAAACCTATTGGAATTCTTATGTGAGTTGGGTAAGGAGACTTATGACTTTTTAGAGGAGATGAACAATATAGTGGAGAAGCTACCTTGCCCTAAAGTTAAGGTGATAAACCTAGTGAGTCACCAAGCGAAGAAAAAGGCATGGATTTGGCACCATAAATATGTGGAGGATAGACTTTATGGGGATGATCCACCTTCTTGGGAACAGTTCAAATGAGAGATGACAAATGAGTTTATGTCTGAGGGAATAAAACAGAGAGAAGAATCTAGTTTGAGAGCCTAAAGTAAGGGAGCATGAGTTTTTTTCAGTATACTAAGGATTTTGAGAGATTGAGTAGATTTGCCAGTACTTCCTTTGTTACCAAACAAGATAGGTTGCTAGATTCAATAGGGGATTGCATGCCTCTTACCTTAATTACTTGCTAGCACATCAATTCCTTACTTTGTCTAGACTTATTGACATTATAAGGCAAATGGAGTCAAAGAACAAGGAAGGGAAAGTTGAGATAATGGAGAGAGAGTAAAGCAAAAAAGCCCAAAATGGCCCAAGTAAATTTAGTAGAGGAGGGGGCAACAACTTTAGTATTAAGAGCACTGAGTATCCAATTTAGATCTCGGGCTATAGTTAGCCTAGGGGATCCCAAACAAGTTATCTGTTGGGAAGTGTATTTATTACATCAGCCCCTAGCACTATGTAGAGACAACACTATCTAGGACAACAGAGATATATTGTTACACTTTGTGCCACTTGTAGGAAGTGTCATAGGGTCCCTTGATGAGGCACTGGTAATTATTTTACATATGGGTTGTCAGGACATTATGAGAAGAACTACTAAAAGACTGATGGGCGACTAATTACTACTACTATATCTCAATCGACGATGTAGATGGCTAAATATAAGAGTAGAGGTAGAGGTCAGACTCAAGCCTATGGCTCAAGGATCTGGATCAACTCATACCTAGACTCCAGCATCTAGAGGACAAGGTAGAGTGTATACAGTGCACCAACAAGAGTGTCATTTGATTTTGGGGTGACTCATTCTTTTGTATCTCTATGTTTTTCTAAAAATCTAACTAATAAAAGGAGTTTGTTAGAGGTTCCCTTAGTTATCTCAACCCTATTAGGAGAGTACATTGATGTGCATCATATGTATTCCTCATGCATGGTAGATGTTGAGGGTTGAAAGCTATAAGTTGACTTGATAGAATTGCCAGTCTTGGATCTGGATGTTATTCTTGGTATGGATCTGCTATTTAATCATCATGCTTTCATATATTATTTTGGGAAGAATGTTATCTTTAAACTTGAAGTGGAGGAAGAGTTCATATTTCACAGTGATCGAAATGAAGTTCTTGTTAATCTCATATATGTTATAGGAGCGAGGATACTTTTAATGAAAGGTTTCCAATGATTGTTGGCTCATATGAGGGATACAATGATGGATAATGGTGATGTACAATAGATACCAATTGTAAGAGAATTTCCAAATGTATTTTCGAAAGAGTTGTCTAGATTACCATTAGAGAGGGAGATTGAGTTCAATATTGAATTCTTTCTTGGCACAAATCACATATCTATTGCTTCTTATCACATGACACCTATTAAGTTGAGAGATTTGAAGGTGCAATTACAAGATTTATTGGATAAAGGATTCATAGACCGAGTAGTTTGCCATGGGATGCTCTAATTCTCTTTGTCAATAAAAAGGATGGTTCACTTTGGTTGTGTATTGATTATAAGCAGTTGAATAAGGTGACCATCAACAATCGATATTTCTAAGAATCAATGATTTCTTTGATAAGTTGCAAGGGGCTAGTAATTTCTCCGTGTCACACCCCAACTCTAGTGGTGTGACGGTCCTAGGGCAAGGGTAGGCTTAAAGCCACCATAAACCCGTAGAACACTCATATCCTGGATCTCATACACAATACATATCTATAACATATATGGTTATCATTATAATTGTTCATTTCTATGATTCATGAAATCACCATTCATACATTTACATTCATTATTATAGAATTTCCTCTTGTTCCTTACCGATCAAAAAACACTTCCCACATCACTAAGGAACAAGGGCAGCTCAATCATAATAATTTAGATATCAAAATAGTATCATCCTCAACATCTAACTATGGAGCTCTAGAGTATACTCCTTTTACATATAATACCATAATACAAACTGATAAACATAAAAATATATATATCTCAAAAGAATAACATAGAGTCTTCTTGGAAGAATGAATCAATAAGCTCTGTCTTCTATATTAGCTCCCTCTCGAGCTACACTACTACCTGAAATCCACAGAAGAGGAGTGAGCCTTCAACTCAATAAGATATAAACATCCATGGTATAGATCAAGTCAAAAGTACATGAATATGGAAATATCATAAGATTAAGCTTACAAGAACATAAGTGCTCACAATCGAATAATACTGTCAAATCATATGATAGAACTGCAGAGTGCATCAGTAGTCTTGCTACCTTATCACAATAGAGTGCATCAGTAGCCTTGCTACCTTATCACAAACATATGCTTGGCCGAGCATACGCTTAGAGCTCATGGTCCCCTCTAGGTGGAACACTAATAAAAACCCTATAAGCTAGGTTCCCAAAGTACACAATGGACCAATGAATTTACTCTCATTGGGAAAAATGTTATATACATAAACATATCATGGGTCATATAATTTGAATTCCACAAGAATCATATTGGTCACAAGACCATCAACATATAACATAAATTTATTCAAATTAACAAATAGGTTTCATATGAACTTGGTCCAAGAAAGAATGACCAAGTCATTTTCAACATATAAGGTAATCATATGAAACAAATTTTTATTTGTTTAAGAACCTTAAGGGAATTTCATAATGTAAGTACATAATATAATATTTTGAAATATGAGGTTCATATGGATAAATATTAGGAAGGATTGAACATTCAATCTCAAAGAGCAATATGCATATGCAATGTTTATACTTACCTCTAAACAAATTTATCCTTGTATTTCTCTCAATAGCTTATTCATTCAATAATCTCCTCAAATTTCTTGAGTTCTCTTCTCCTATGGAAGTTTCCCAAATATTCAAAATTAGGATTTTCCTTAATCAATAATACATAATATGATTCCTTATAATTTAACCATTTTATAGTCTCTATTATAATTTCCTAACATCAATTTAATTTATTCCTTAAAGAAAAATCTGAAATTCAAAACGTACTTACTATTCACATCACTATTGATCAAATTTTATAAATTTTGATATCTTCCATATTAATCAAAATTAATAGTCTTAATCACTTATAATAAACTCTATATACTTATAAATAACTATTTTAATTACCAGAAATTCTTAATCTAAAGAGAAAATGAAGTTTGGAGAAAATTACCTTATTTTCCCCAAAACTGATTTCTTAAAGAATCTGACTTGAAAATGAGAAATACAGTCTTAGAATGCTCTAATTTAATGATCTAATGCATTAATTCTGAGTACTAATGCATTAGGAATCAAATGGGACTGATTTGAGAAAGATAGGAGAAGAAATGAAGAAGAACGAAGAAAAAGAAAAGAGAAATCATCGTGAAACATAGTTACTGCCTCTCTGGTTAAATAGGTCACTGTCTCTCTAATCCTGCTTCGCCAAACTCGCCTCGCAGATCCGCTTTGGCAATGCCACTTTGCCAAAGCCACTTCGCCAATCCCACTTCGCCAATTCTTTGCTTCGCCAATTTTCGCCTCGGCAATCCCACTTCGCCAATTCTCCACTTCGCCAATTCCAGCTCACATTGCTGGCTTGCAAATGCCACCTCGCATTTGCCGGCTCTCAATGCCACTTCATATATGCTAGCTCGCAATGCCACTTCGCATATATAGCAGATTCTGCCGAGCTGGAACCCCTTCCTCGTCAACTCATACTAAACCAGCTCGCAAACGAGCTACAGACATCCAAACTCCCTAATTCTTTTTTTCACTTAAAACCAAAATTTAAATCAAAAGCAGATCTACACAAACTATGGTGAATTTCTAAAATTCACTCTGACTTTACTGCCCAAAATCATCCAAATAAGTATGATTAATTTCAATCTCAACTGAGCTATACTTATCCAATTCTCCTGAAATTTTACAGTCAATAATATAATACATAAAGGAACATTTCTTATGTTTACACTTTTGGCTCATTCAGCCTCAAACATTCCCAGAAAAATAAATATTCTCAGATTTTCTGCGGAAAATTATGAACCAGGCAGGTTCTAGTTGAGGAGGCATATCTACTCTCACACACACAATTTCACAAAACTCTTTTACAAACCTAAAGATAAGATATAAATCTACAACTTTTATGTTTTACACTATTCTAAATTATTCCTTTAAAATTATAAAATCTGCCTTACAAAATCCTTCCTGAATACATATTCTGAATTTCTCAAAACATTAATTTATCCACAATTAATTCAACAATATACAATAATATATATATATATATATATATATATATATATGATAGGTATTACATTCTTCACCCCTTAGGTAAATTCATCCTCGAATTTATAAAATACTAACCTTAAACTTGAAATAGATAAGGGTACTTATCTTGCATGCTTTGCTCACTTTCCCAAGTACACTATTCCATAGCTTGATTTCTCCATAAGACCTTAACCATTGATATATCTTTATTCCTTAGCCTCTTAACCATTCGGTCCACAATGGCAATTGGAATTTCTTCATATGTCAAATCTAGTTGAAGATCCATTTCCGGAACTTATAGCACATGAGAAGGGTCGGCAACATTCTTCCGAAGCATCGATACGTGAAATACCGAATGCATAATATCCATGCTAGGAGGCAAAGCTAACTTGTATGAAACCTCTCCAATCTTGCTCAGAATCTCAAGGGTCCAATAAATCACGGAGATAGCTTGCCTCTCTTGCCAAACCGTAGAACTCCTTTCATTGGTGAGATCTTTAAAAACACAAGATCTCCAATGGAAAACTGAATGTCTTTTCTCTTTGGGTCGGCATAGCTCTTTTGACTGCTAAAAGCTGTCTTTAATCTCTCTCAAATCAGTGGAATCTTTTCTGATGTATATTTTATCAACTCTGGTCCTTCGATATACTTTTCCCCAACCTCATCCCAACACAAGAGAGATCTACATTTCCTGCCATACAAAACTTTGTAAGGAGACATCTGAATCGTGGAATGGTAGCTGTTGTTGTAAGAAAATTCTATCAACGGTAAATGAGCATCCCAATTTCCTCCAAAGTCTATGATACACATCCTTAGCAGATCTTCTAGAATTTGGATGGTCCTCTTTGATTGCCCATCTGTTTGCGGATGGAATGTCGTGCTGAAATCAAGTTGTGTACCTAAGCAATCTTGTAATTTCTGCCAAAATCTCGAAACTGAGTACCTCTATCTGAGATGATCGAAATTAGAACTACATGAAGTCTGACGATCTCATCGATATAAATCTGTGCATACTGAGAAGCCTTATAAGTCGTCTTGACGGGCAGAAAATGAGATGACTTGGTTAATCTATCAATAATAACCCATATTGAATCATGGCCTCTTGAAGTCTTTGGCAATCCAACTACAAAATCCATAGTCACCCTCTCCCATTTCCATTCTGGAAATGGCAACTCTTGAAGTAGGCCAGAAGGTTTCTGATGCTCGAACTTGACTTGTTGACAAGTTAGACATTTAGCTACATATTCTGCGACATCTCTTTTCATTCCACTCCACCAGTAAGAATCCTTAAGGTCGTGGTATATCTTCATTGCACCTGGATGCACATTATGCTTGGAATGATGTGCTTCCTTGAGGATCATATCTCTCAAACCATCAACTGTTGGAACACATAACCTACTACCATGTCTCAACATGCCATCAGTCATAATAAATCCTGGAGCTTTTTCTGATCCCACATTGCTCTTTATCTTCACCAACTGAGGGTCTTTGTCTTAATCTTCTCTAATCTGATCAATGAAAACCGGCTTGACTTGGAAATGAGCTAAAAGCACTCATGAATCTGACAAATCCAAACTGATTCCCATACCATGAAATCTCTGCACTTCCCTCACTATTGATCTTCTACTCACTTGAATATGGGCTAAGCTTCCCAAAGACTTCCTGCTCAATGCATCGGCTACAATATTAGCTTTTCCTGGATGATACAAGATTTCACAATCATAATCCTTAAGCAATTCAACCCACCTTCTTTGCC
This sequence comes from Aleurites moluccanus, assembly GCA_948193065.1. NCBI lineage: Eukaryota > Viridiplantae > Streptophyta > Magnoliopsida > Malpighiales > Euphorbiaceae > Aleurites > Aleurites moluccanus. The sequence goes on along the minus strand of CANXYC010656193.1, from coordinate 430 downwards.
TAAGATTAAGATCTTTTTGCTAAAATATATATTTTAAACTCTTATGATCTGTGAAAATCTCACATTTCTCTCCATACATATAATGTCTCCATATCTTCAGGGCAAATACAACTGCAACCATCTCAAGATCATGTGTTGAATAATTCACCTCATGCTTCCTCAACTGTCTAGAAGCATAGGCTATCACCATACCATACTGCATAAGCACACAACCAAGCCCTACTCTCGATGTATCACAATACACCGCATATCCTCCTTCACTAGATGGCAAAACTAAGATAGGTGACATGGTGAGACAAGACTTTAACTTTTGGAAGCTCTTATCACATGCATCTGACCATAGGAATTTAACTTGCTTCTGGGTGAGCTTGCTCAAAGGAGCTGCAATCTTGGAGAAGTCTTGAACAAACCTCCTGTAGTAGCCTGTCAA
>CANXYC010656169.1:0-17487 GCA_948193065.1 Aleurites moluccanus | reverse complement strand
TCATGAAGTTATCAACATATGGACATCAAAATCACATTTATAAATTCAAATAACATGTTATCATGCAAAAGCATAGAAGCACCCCCTAACCCGGTCATATGCCTAAGCTCTACTGCTAAGGTTTCAACTGAGGTGTTACAGTTAGCAATTAAATTCATAAAATAATTAATTTAATAATTATCCTTTGATTTACTATATCTCAAATAAATTTTCGACATATTCTAATTGTCTTAAAATATTTAAAATAATATCATCATCAAAACATTTTAATTTCAATAATCCATTTATCCAATTTTAATAATTATCTTAATTTAATATCTTTTATAAACTTAATTTAATTACATACTTAATTAAATTACTCCATAATAATTTAACTTTTCAGTATCTAAATTTCATAATATCGTCTATGTAATTTCTATAAAAACTTCAAATCAATATAATAAATTTATCTTAATTATTACATTTAATAAAAAAATAATTACTAATAATTCACTGTCTGAAAATTTTATAACCAATGTCAAACTCAATATTTTTCTATAAATATCGTATAAATAATTTCCTCAATAACTCTAAACAATCTAAAATAATTTATCCTAATTTATCCTCTTAAAATAAATATAGTTATCAAATTTTAACCACCTAAACTCTCCAATACCAATATAAATATCCATCCATTTTCACAAATTTATCTCCAAATAATTAATAAATAATTTTAGAATAAATTTAAACCTACTTACTCAAAATTTGTCGAAAAATCTAAGCTTGTCTAAGTTTTTTAGTCCCAGCTTCGGTCTTTGATCGAGACAAAATTAGTACTATTGCAAAGCTTATGAAGAGATGAGTTCAACAAAATTGGAGTCACCAGAATTGATTGACGAAATTGGTCAGAATCCGCCATAAAAGGTTCGATGGTTTTATTTTCTGATCTCCTTTTTCGGCAAATTTCAAGTGACAATTAGATATGAAAAGAAAGTTGGGATCAAGAAAAAATTATAGGAATAAGAATCACTCAATTTGGAGTTCAAATGAGAGAATTATGACTAATTGAAATTTTTGACCAACATGGTCATGGGAGCTAGTTTGAACGAAAATAACTCATTACCTGGTAACCGGAATTGAACAAGATTGGTACCTATAAACTCTTATCATGGCAGGCTACACGATGGTATATGATGTGTCGACCACCTCCTTTTGGTTTGGCCAGAATCGGTGCTGGAAGTGGCTTACCACTTCTGCTCTCCCCTTCTTCTTCTTCCCTTCTTCTACTTCTTTTTCACGTTTCCAGCAGAATTTAATCTGTTAGCAGCCAATCCAAAGCTGCCACGTGGCAGCCTCTGATTGGTCCTATTTTTTTTTTGAAAATTTGTAGAAATTTTATTTTAAATCCAAAAATTATAAATAAATAGTCAATAAAATCCTTATAAAATATATTTCATTTTAACATACTAAAACTTGAAAAATAATATCTTTCTAATTTAATAAAAATTATTAAAATATAAATTTAATTTCCAAAAGTTCTTAAAATAACAATAATAATAATTAAAAAAATGTATTTAATTAAATAAATGAGTATAAAAATTAAATTATTAAATAACACATAATAATATGACACTAATTAAAATTAAAATTAATTTTAAAAAATATATTTTTTTTTTTACTTTTAAATATTTATTTCTTTGAAATATAATAAAACTTTAATTAGATATTCATAAAATAATTATTATTTATAAATAAAAAATGATTTTAAAAAATATTTCAAAAAATATGGGTATTATACTTTGATTTTGCCTTCCTACTACAATTATCTTCTCAGTCACCAGGTCCTGAAACAAGTTGCAAATTCTATAGAAGGTAAGTTTAAGGGATAGCGAATCAAGTAATTTGCTTACAAAAAAGTGATTAGATTCAAAATCAGGGATATATAAAATCAGGGACATATAAAAGATTTGAAAGGATAAAATGATTTGGAAAAATTACAGAACCTGCTTGCTTTACTAGAGTTGTATTTCCATTTGACAAGAAAATACTGATCTCATACAAGAGGATATGTAAGTGGCTAAACATCTCTTTATAAGGACCCATATGGTTAGTTGCTCCAGTGTCAATGACCTAAGAATTAGTTCCACTATATGATGCACAAGAGATATAAGTAGAAAAAAATATACCTGCAAAATTGCTACTGTTCAATACTGACTGAGGCCTAATTACTGTTGTTGCTATTTGAGACTTTCCTTTTAAAATAGTTTGCATTTATTGTTACAAGTTATTGAACATAAATGCGAGTTCTTCAAGCTTATTTGTTGTCATATCTTTTCTGCTTCCAAAGGATTTTCTAAATACTGATAAGTTGAATTATAACCAGTGACCTGAGAAGTTATTCCATGCCTAATAGGATCTCCTTCTTTACTCTTTTGTTTGAATAACTCAGGATTGCTAACAAATCTGAAACGTTTGTCTTTTGTATGTCTATCCACGTTACAGTATGTGCAATGTCCTTTTGCAGGATCATACTTTCTCACATATAATATTGTGAGGCCTCGCCCAAGCACCGCGTCCGGGTCCACTTTAAAAATAGGGATCGGAATGCTCATTTGGGGCGATTTCTCACGGAGGAGATGACCTTAGTGCCTTTTATTTGAAAATGATTTTGATGTTTTGAAGTCGCCACCTTAAGTTTTTTTTATTGAAAAAATTTAAGGTAAAAATTTATTTTGACTCCAATTTTATCCCAAAGGAAAAAGTGCACTAGTCTTTGAAACCAAAGAGGATTCGGGGACTAGGTTTTCGATTGAACTTGGCTTTTAATTTTAACCTTGATTTAAAATAATTTTCATGAGCGATTAAAGAATGACATATAAGATGTATGAGCAAGTAGATAAATGGATGAACAACTAAAATATAGCAATCAAGTAAAATAATCAAAAGAAAGCGATAAAAGTAAATTATTACACTTCAAAATCCCAAAATAGAGGATATCAACTCTAGCCCTTATGGGTTCTAGATTGATCACACATTCCCAAAGAATACTATTCAAAAAATAAAATAAAACAAATAATCAATGCAAAAGAGATTTTTTTTATCTTTTTCGAATTTGAAATTTTTATACAGCTTGCCTGCGTATCGTGTTGAATGGGAATCAAAACCCACGCAGTTCTTCCTTCTCGCGAAGAGGGGTTGATTTTATGCCCAATTTATCATATTTTGATTCTTTATTTTGATGCTCTACCAAAGTAAAGAAGATGAGTTAGGAGACCATACCTTTGCCCTAGCTTTTAAGGATATTGGAGGATGGAGTGCTCTTCCGGACCGGAGTTCCACCTTGGATCGGATGAAGCCCGAGGAAATGGATCAAAATGTCTTCTTAGCTCTTAAGAAAACAGGCCGATAGAGGGACCTTGCTTAGAAAAAATATAACTTTGAGTCTCAACATGCCCCTAGTAGCAACTCTTTAAATTCAAAGAGAGCTAAAAAAGAAGAAAATATAACTTGGAGGGGAAAAAAGACGAAATCAAATAGTGAAAATTTAAGCTAAATGATTTCTTGTCCTCTTCTTTTTGTCTTTTATTGTTCTTATGTTTTCTTGTCTCTTTTGGAAGGTGGGGGGAGGCTTCCTATTTATAACAGGAACTTGGGGGGGTCGAATCCCATGATTTTCCAATGTGGGATTCAGAAGAAAATGAGTTCAAAATAGAGTTGTTGTCGGCAAGAGGAACTATTACCGTCAGAAGGGGGTGGCGGCACAGGGTTTGAAGGACCCTTGGGTATGGCAACTGCCTACTAGAGGGGGTGGCGGCGCCGCCACACCTCTCTGGCGGCAATGCCATACCTGGAGGGTGACACTTGTGTCCCGACTTCATTCTGAGGCTGCTCCAAGTCTGTCCGAGCATGGGTTTGGTTCCAGGGAGTGCCGTTCAGGTTGGCATGAGTCTGAGGGGTACAAAAAGTAAGTGTTCACAGCTGCCCCACATCACGGCTATCCATTTCTAATGTGAGACGTGATGTAGGTGAACTAGGTTGTTCCTGTCTGTTTTGAACAAAAGAATGCATTATGATTGCATCTTGCGAGGTCTGGAAGTATATGATTGAAATCTGTCAAGCTCCGGACGATTTTTCATTTTTCTGGTATTTTTCTATTTCTGTCATTTTCTGAATTACAGAAGCTTCCTAGGTCTGATTTGGGTAAATGATAGCTCTATTGATAGAGAAAAATCATATGGATTCAACAAAATTGACAGCACCTGACTCCGACTTGAATTGCTCCAGAAATACAAGTTTCCTTGCTTTTGACCAAGTTGGGGGCATGATGGTCATTTCTGAGATTCTCAAAATCTATAAATAGGGGTGAGGTTCTCCCATTCCCTTCATTCTCATTTTCTAATTTCTCTCTCTCTCTCTCTAGCTTTTCTCCCTAAAGCTCTCCTCTTTCTCTTGATGACTTTAGCTTCTGGAAGTAGCAACCGGGGACACCATAGCTATAAGGCCCCATGGGATAATCCTGATCTGGAAAACTTGATGTAGGAACTAGAACAACATGTTTCTTGGGACGGCAGAATAGAGGTAAATGTACTTTATCATTTATTTCTCATTTTTATTTATTTATTATTTTTTTTTTGAATTTTTTTTAGAGCACCATGTTTAGGAATAGGGGGGCTAGGTCAAATTTAGCCTATCTCGCTGATGCTTTATCTGAGGAAACTCCGGTGAAGCTCTTGTTAGAGCCTACTGGTTTTGTATCCTTCCTAAAGATCAAAACCAATCCTGAGAGCAATGTGGCCTTGATCAAGGCACTGGTTGAGCGATGGTGGGACACCACCAATACCTTTCATTTTCCATGCAGGGAGTTGACGGTTACCCCGTTGGATCTATCGATGCTGACTGGCTTACACTTTGGAACCCGTCACTTGGATCTCTGCTATGACTGGAGGGTTACCTTTACTCCTAAGGATATGGCCCGATTTATAGGTCAGGATCCCCCTCGGGATCGCATATCAGTGCCTTGCACTTGGCTTCAGGCTCGGTTGAGAGAGATGGAGCCGTTTACTGAAAGGATATATGATACTGAAGCTGTTGCTAGACTGATGATGTTGATCCTAGCTGGATGCACATTTGGTCATACTAGTCGTGATACTGTCAACCTGAATATTTTGCCAAGTTTGATAGATATGACCATATTGGGTGAATATGATTGGGCTGGTTCTATTTTGAGCACTATATATCGGGAGATGTGCGATCTATCCCGGGGAGCTTTTAATTCTTATTGAGGGAGTTACTTCATTTGGGAGGTATGCTTTCTGCATCTTTTGTTGATAGTACTCTCTGCACCTTTGGATAAAATTTGAATTGGGAGGTTCTCTCTGTACCTATTGGTTTGAACTGGGAGGTTCTCTCTATACCTATTGGTTTGAACTGGGAGGTACTCTCTGTACCCGTTGGTTTGAACTGGGAGGTACTCTCTGTACCTATTCTGAACTTTGCTTTCTGACTTTCTGTTTAACATGCTTGAACTAGGTATAGGCCTATGAGTACTTTTAGATACTTGCCCCCACTCTTAGCAGCCCTAGACTAGATATTTTTCCAGTCAGCATCCGGTGGAACAGGAAATATTGGTCTAGCCCCGGTGTACGTAAATTCGGGACTATTCAGGCATTCTTTGGTAGCCTTGATGCTTTTCAAGTATTTTACTGACTTTATATCACCCATATTTCATGGATTTACTTACAACAAATCTTTGTGCAGGTTGTGATGAAACCTTAGATCGATCGGATGCCGCTGATGCCAGTAGAACTTGACCCAAATGCTACATTGGCTTATTCTCGATTGTTGCTCCGCTCACCATATTACAAGTTATACTATCTGGGAGAGAGAGTCCGAGTCTAGACTATCGGTAGGTGGGTAGTTTAGGTACACCCACTGATTGACATGAGATGGAACATGGACATTCATGCTCCTAATGAGGCTTATACTGGGCTTCCCATCCATCTGTATGTGACACCCAGGGATAACTATGCAATATTCTATCACACTCGTCTTATGGGTCCTATTGGTGATCCATGTAGACGACTGGAATGTGCATCTGACATTGCTGGTCCTTCTTCTGCCAGACCAGGCCGAGTTCATAGTGTGGGCGTATCAAGAGACCCTTCTTCAGTTGATCTCAGCATTACTCATGAGACACAAAATGATCCTAGTCGGGTCGTCTTGGGCCCCAGCTACTTGCTTCCTGAAGATATCTTTTATATCAATGCTCATGGAGGGATGCAGACATTCCATCTTCCGGATGCGGTCCATCCTCATACACCAGACTTTCCTGATAACCCCGAGGTATGTTGATGCTCTTTAGGCTTTTGGTTCTATTTTCGAAAATGATCCTTTAGCTTGTGATACCTCCTAGCTTTGCTTTCGAAATTGATCCTTTAGCTCGCGATACGTCATAGCTTTTCTTTTGGAAATGATCCTTTAGCTCGTGATACCTCATAGCTTTGCTTTCGAAAATGATCCTTTAGCTAAGCATTTGACATTTTACTCTCTTTTTTTCCAGCTTACTATAGAGTGGGCTCTCCACAACTATCGTGTGGGGTGTAGAATGGAGCTAGCCTTGATGGGTATGCTGACTCGGCTTGATTTCAGGACTGATCCGCTTCGTCCATTGGAGGGCCCTCGCCGGCATCGTCGAAGATACCGAGCTTCTTTTCTAGCTTTTCCTATTCTTTTTTTTTTTGTTTCTTAACCATGATGTATGGATGTTAAAATGGAGCTATAAATGATGTTTGTTATGTATGAATGATGTTTAATTATTTTATTAAACCACCCCATGTTATGGATGTAGACTTAAATGTCATGTTATATAATTTCAGTCAAAAAATTAAATTAAATGCATTAAAATGTCTAAAAATGCCTAAAATATTTGGAAATGTCTTAGAATGCCCCAGACCTATAAAATTTCGAAAAAAAAAACTCAGATATCCCGAAAAATCATGCTAGGCAGATCTACTACAGCCGGCCTAAAGGGGCGTTGCCGCCCAAGGTGTATGGCGGTGCCGCACTGGGCTTAGGGTGGCTATCACCCTGGTGCTCCAAGGGGCTTGGCAGTGCTGCCACCATGAGGTGGTGCTACCGCCCTAGGCCTGTGGCAGTGCCGCCAGCCCTAAGTAGTGCTGATGCGCGCCCCAGCCTGTTTTGGCTCATTCTTCTATAAAAAGGCCTCCCTTTCTTCTTAGAAAGTCACTCTGACTCTTCTTAGCATCCCTCAGTGCTTCCTCAGTATTTTCTTTCCAAATTTTCTCATTCATTTTACTCAAAAAGGCCAATGGAGCCCTACTTTAGCCATCACATGTTTTTGTATACTAAGAACCTGGACAAGGTTGAAAAGATCAATCTGGGAAAATATGGAATCAACTCTGTTCTGACTAAAGTTTATTGGGATTTTTTGAAAGCTTGTTTCAGGTTTTGGGATCCTGTTGACCGTGTGTTTCGATTTGGTACTGGTATGGAAGAAATGTGCCCTACTTTTGAGAAATTTAGTGTCATCCTCAGAAGTAGCCCAAATGCTGCCTTAGCTGTCCCTGAACATAAGGTTGAATATTTTCATTCTTTCAAAAGGCTTTTGGGGTTGAGACACAAGCTAGCCAGCTCTAAGGTCATGGAAGGCCGTATCAACCTTGCTACAGTTATAGCTGAGTTCCAATATTCAGAAGATTCCTGGGACAAAATGAGAGAAAAACACAGAATGACTGCTTTGGTTCTGTGCTTGACAGCTGGATGCCTCTTCCTTAACTCACCTGGTTGGGGAGACATTCGGGTAGTAGGGTTACTCGCTCATATGGAGAGGGGTTGCACCATTGCTGGCCTGATCTTAGCAGAAACTTTACAGAGCCTGGATGGAAATTATAGAGCCGAAGGGCCTTAGTCTATTAGCCCTGTTATTTTACAGGTAAAAACATCTTGTATTTCCATTTTTTTGACCCTTTTACTCCTCTTCAAGTTTGTCTCAAGGATCACCTACAAGTAGTGGCTCCTCTAGATAGAATGCCATATTCGGTTACACGGTATAGCATGTGGAGAACTCTTATTCGCTTTGACACAGAAAAGGAGTGGATTGCTTGGATTTTGGAGCTGGATTCTAAAGAGCTTCTTTGGTATTGCTCCTGGTATGGGATTGACTCATTCATTATAATGAGCTATGGATACAAGATGGTGTATTTGCTGGGGATTTCCATGACCTCATTCTACCAAGGAACCAGAATCTTGAGGCAGATGGGTCAGCCACAGGACACTCCACCGGACGGAGCTGTTTTTCCCATATCTCCAATTACCGGACCTGTATCCCAGGCCATAATGAATAGCTAGAGGCGATCGATGTGCTTTGTACATCCTGCTGGATTGTCAGGCAAGTTGGAAGATTATGACTACTGGTTCATCACAGAAGTTTGGCCCATTGAGAAGATCAGACGGGTCGCTTTGATTACAGAATTGGAGGCTGACACTGAGACTAGGGATATTGAGATAGATACGATGACACAACCAGAAGAAACTGCTGCGACCAAAGACAAGGTGGAGGTGAAGGTTGAACCAGGTACACTCATGACCGAGGATAGGGACTCTGACGACTCAGAGGACGTTCATCATAGGAGAAGAAGAGCTTTGACTAGGACCTTTTTTATTCCATCTTTTTTTGTTTGTTTGTTTGTATTCCATCTTTTGGAACTTTTATGAACTTCATTCATTTAAATTTGCTGAAATTGAATAAAATGAGATGGAATTTTTATTATTTTGACTCTAACAGACGAGACAGGATAGAATACTTTGACGAAAAAGGACTCGAAAATAATTGATGAATTCCAATTTAAACTAAGGTATTTTTTTATTATTTTATTATTATTGCTCTAATTTTTGCCTGAGCCGCCCTTTCGGCTTTTCAACTCGCCGAGCTGCTCTAATTTTTGCCCAAGCTACTGTATTCAGGTTTTCAACTTAGCGAGCATAAACCAATTAATCTAGGCACAGAAAATGAAAATTTTATTATGCTTTAGACCGTACCTAAGGTGGGCTGCCTACGTATCTCCATTTGCACTTTTTTTTACTCATTAATTGGTTTCTTCTTCTTCTTTTTCGGGAGAATCAGGTCCTCGTAATTCTGTTCATATAATACATCATGAAGCAAAAATTACACAAAATATCTCTTTAATTGGTCAAGATTGTAAGGGTTTGAAAATTCGTTCCCATCCAGATCCATGAGTATGACACCTCCACCGAAAAAGATATTCTTGAGCATATATGGTTCGGCCTAATTTGGCCTGAACTTCCCTCTTAGATCATGCACAGGAGCTCTAATTTTCTTAAGCACTAAGTTGCCTTCCTCCAGTCCTCTATCAGTTACCCTTTTATTGAAATGTCGGGCTAGCCTTTGCTGATACCTTTGGATTCAGTAAAATGCATCCACCCTTTTTTCATCAATAGCATTCAGCTGGTCATGATACCCTTTGATCCATTCTGCCTCACTAAGCTGATTCTCTCGCATGACCCTTGCAGAGCAGATCTGTACTTCAATCGGAAGGACCGTTTCCATCCCATACACTAAAGAATACAGAGTTGCCCCCGTTATTTTTCGAATGGAGGTCCGACACCCCCATAATACAAATGGAAGGTGTTCATGCCAATTTCTATGATTGGTGATCATCTTTTGCAAAATGGTCTTGATTGTTTTATTTGCTGCTTCAACTGTCCCATTGGTCTGAGGTCAATAAGGAGAAGATCGATGATGCTGAATCTTTTCCTTTTCAAGCAGATTTATTACTTTCTTCTGAAAATGAGACCCATTGTCAGTGATGATCTCAAAAGGCAATCCAAACCGACAAATGATGTTAGTTCGGATCAAGTGTGCTACCTTTTTAGAATTTAACACTTGATAAGAAGTTGCTTCTACCCACTTTGTGAAGTAATCTATTGCCACCAGAATGTACTCATAACCATTTGAGGATTTAGGACTGATGAGCCCTATGATATCAATGCCCCATGTAGCAAAAGGCCAGGGTGTTGTAGTCGGGTGCAACGAAACAGGAGGTCGTTTTTTAAGCTTCACAAATATCTGGCACTTGTGGCATTTCTGAACATACTTAGTACAACCGTCATTCATTGAAAGCCAAAAATATCCCAAGTTCATGATTTTCCTGGCCAATGCAAAACCATTCATGTATGGACCTTTTTCACCGCTATGTACCCATACCATGATATGTTGAGCTTCCTCCTCTATTATGCACCTAAGGTGGATGTAATCCCAGGCTCTTCTATACAACTCATCACCATTCGGTATGAAATTGCTAGCCAATTGTCTCAGGGTCCTCCGGTCTGATTTGGATGCCCCTTCTGGATACTGGTCATTTTTCAGGAAATTGAATATGTCCCAATACCATAGCTTACCATCGGCTAATTAAATATGCATGCATGTTGTAATATAACCCGGCTGCCTTCACACTTCAATGATCACGAAATGTACAATCTCATTACCTATCATGTCTATCATGGAGGCCAACATTGCCAAAGCATCGGCAAACTGATTCTTGGCTCGAGGTAGATAGTGGAAAGATAATTCAAGAAAGTTTTCTGCTAGATCAGTCACGCGTTGATAGTAAGGATCTAAACGCACTTCTTTTATCTTCCACTTACCCAAAGCTTGTGATACAATCAAATTAGAGTCCCTATATACCTCTAGGCAATCAATCCTCATGTTTGTGGCAACCTCTAAACCACATATGCAGGCTTTATATTCTGCCTCATTGTTTGTTACTTCAAAGGATAATTTAATGGCCATGGGTAAATGATACCCATTTGGTGTGGCAAGTACTATCCTCGTGGCATAACCCTTGCTATTAGTTTCTCTATCGAAGTATAACTTCCAAACTTCGGGTTTTAATTCCATGATGTCTTCGTCGAGAAATTCATTCATCATCTATTGGGGCAGCAGCTAGCTGGTCGGCTATCACACTTCCTTTGATAGCTTTCCTTGGAATGTACTTAAGATCAAAAGCTGCTAGAATTGCCAACCATCGGGCCATTTTGCTATCGAGAACCTACCTCTTCATAAGGAATTTCAAGGGCTCTTGTCAGCAAGGACATGTGGGTATATGAGCCCAAATAATGTTGCAGCTTATGGCATACCCAAACCAATGCAAGGCACAACTGCTCGATTTGATTGTACTTTAGTTTATGAGCAAGCATGTGCTTACTCAAGTAATATATGGCATTTTCTTTGTGCGAATCTATAGCATTTTGAGCTAGCATCGCCCCCATGGCCTCTTTGGTCACAGAGAGGTATAACAGCAAGGGTTTACTGGGTCTTGGAGGTTGCAATACCGGAGGGTTTAATAGGTATTGCTTGATTCTTTCAAAGGCTTGCTGACATTCATCATTCCACTCTTTGGAAACCCCCTTTTTCAATAATTTAAAGATGGGTCCACAAATATCAGCCAACTGAGAGATGAACCTACTAATGTATTGCAAACGACCGAAGAATCCCCTGATTTCCTTTTCAGTCTTTGGAGCTGGCATCTCCAAAATGGCTCTTGATTTGGATGGGTCTATTTTTATTCCCTTCTTGCTCATCATATGGCCTAAGAACAGGCTCGAGGACGCACCAAAAACATACTTAGTCGGATTCAATTTTAAGTTATACTGTCTCAACCTAAGAAAGAAATACCTTAATGCATTTATGTGTCTATGTGCTGTTTTGGATTTTATCACCATGTCATCAACATATACTTCCACATCATTGTGAATCATGTCATGGAAGATGGTTGTGGCCATTCTCTGATATGTTGCCCCAGCATTTTTCAACCCAAAAGGTATGATCTTGTAGCAGTAGGTGCCCCATTCTGTCACAAAAGTTATCTTTTCTTTATCAGGTGGATAGACTTGTATCTGATTATAACCCGCATATAGATCAGTCAATGAGACTACCTCAGATCTGACCATGCGGTCCACCAGTTAGTCTATGTGAGGTAAAGAAAAGTCATTTTTTAGACAGGCTCTATTCAAATCCCTGTAATCCACGCACATCCTTACTTTCCTATCCTTTTTGGGCACAAACATTATATTGGCTAGCCATGAAGGGTAAGTGATAGGTTCAATAAAACCATTCCTCAATAACTTAGCAACTTCTTCTTTAATCTTTAGAGACCATTCCATCTTCATCCTTTATAGCTTCTATTTTATGGGCTTCACATCCTCATGGGTTGGAATCTTGTGGACTACTATGCTTGGATCGATACCCGTCATGTCTTCGGGCTCCCAAGCAAAATAGTATAAAAATTCTTGAACTATTTTAAATAAAGAAGCTTTATCATATAATGATGATGCAATGAATGTGATTTTTCGTTTATCATCTGTGCCAAGATTAATTTATTCTTTATTCTGTTCTTTTATTTCATTTATTTCCTTTTCTTTTGATGCGTCATTTAGATTGGATTCATCGAAAGGGAAGGAAGACTTAGAGAGATGTGAGGAAAACTGAAAAGTTTTATTGGTAACAGAAGTTTTGCCCTTGCGGACTACATTGAAACTAAAAGAAGGACTAGGGAGATCCTTTTCTGACTCTACAGAAGAAAAAGAAAAAACTGACTCAACAGACTCTGACTCTAACTCTACTTCGGACTCGAATTCTGACTCGAACTTGGCTGGGAAGGAAAGTGTTTCATCAAGGTTGGGAAACTTCTCAATGTGCCAGTTGTCTGGTGCAACCAAGGTAGGATGGATAAGCTTGGCGGGGTTTGTTACCACTTCACTTCCAATCATGAGGACTTGCTCAAAGAGAGTAGCCTCTATGTTTTCCTCCTAATCTTGCTCTAGAAAGTAGATGGGCTCACAATCCTCCAAACTGAGCCTGACATCAAAGAAAATTTCAAAACCTGGGATTAGCTTCTTAGTTACATGGCAATACCATGGTTCAGCAAAGCCACATAAAGGAAAAATCTTCCCCTTCTTTTATAAAATACCCATTCAAAGTTCTGAAGTAAGGGCGTATTTGCCAATCAAAAGCCTCACCTCTCCTTTTGGCTCTCATCTCAACCTCCTCTAAATCCACTTCGATAAGCTTGTAATCGAGTCCAAAAGTTGGGTTGGCTAATAGATATTCCTTGAAAGAGGTTATCCCCTATTGATTCCTCCCAAGACCTATTTCTTGTTTAATGAATTGTATGGTGTCAAAGGAAAAACCAGACAAAGGGACAGTATTTGGCTTAGGCTGAATTCCCAGAATAGGAGCAGGGCTGGGAACCTCACTTTTCCCGTGTGCATGACCTTTGATGGTGACTACTGAAGTTCCATGAGGCATCTTGAGCTTTTGATGCAAGAAGGATGGAACAGCCCTTGCTTTATGGATACAGGGCCTTCCAAGGAGGAGGTTAAAGTAGGCAGGCACATCAATCACTTGGAAGGGGATAGGAGCAGTTATAGGTCCGATCGTCACATCAAGAGTAGCCACACCCAAGACCTCTCTCTTTGTATTATCATATGCCCTCACAATTTGATCGGAGGGGGTGAAATCTGCAGCATCAAGACCCAAGAAACTTGTAACTTTCAATGGGCACACATTCAGAGCCGACCCATTATCAACCAAAACCATGGGGACTGTTTTCCCTTGGGTCATTACAGTTATATACAGAGCCTGGTTATGATTTTCTCCTTCCTTTGGAAAATCATGATGGGTGAAAGAGATGGAAGCAACCTTGGTTGAGCTAGTGAGGGAGGCTACCAAGGTTTCAGGAGAAATGTCAACTGGAGCTTAGCATTAATTCAACGCCTTGCAGAGAGCTTAGCGCTGTGGGAAGGATGACTGGATGAGACTCCAAATGGAGATGTTAGCTTGGGTTTTCTTTAATTGTTTGAGGATAGCATCCTCTTCAGGCTCATTGCTTATCTTCTCCATAAGGGGGAACATGCTGGACAGGTTGTTGTACCGATGAGTTCGGTTGATAGAACCTACCACTTCTTGTTATTGCGTCTATCTCTTCCACAAAATCATTAAGATCCAATACACAGAAAAAATCATTATTTGATCTAATCAAAGAGATTAGATCTATTTCTGTGTCACAAGAGTGGAGGAAATTGACATTAACTTGATGATTCGGAAGAGGGTTGATGTTGATGTTGGGTCTTGCTTTTGGTGGAATGATATCGCCATTATCCACCAAGTCATGGATCTTATGCCTAAGGTTCTAGCACATTTCTGTTTTGTGCCCTGTACCCTGATGATATTCTCAATATTCACTCATATTTCAGCTTTTGGGCAAAGGATTTGGGGGTGCCCTAGGCTCTAAAGGCTTCACCAAATTTGCCTTTCATGCCTTCTTGTATACCATGAATAATGGCATACCCAGATCAGTAAAAGACCTCCTTTCGAGTCTCATAGGAGGATGGTTTGATATGGCAACAACTTCCCCGCCTTTCTGATTGGCGAAAGTATTGTGGGTATAGTGAGTGTTCTTCTTATACCTTGAACCAGAGGATTCTTCCTTGATTTGCCCATTCTAGATCAAATCCTCTATCTTTGTATAATACCCTATAAATTTCTAACTCATATGCATGAATTAATTCTCAGTATATAGTTCATTAGTCTTGAAATGATGGGAAATAATTTTAGAGACACAGTTAAAAAGCGAACTTGTTACTTTTCGGAAAGCGGTGGTGTCGGAAACACTGCCGAGAAATGAGCTGTTCGGTCAACAGAAAAATTTCTGAAGTTGATCTAGGGGTAAAAGATCACTATAATTTATGTGTAATTTTGATAAAATGAAAGAAGTGAAAATCATTTAGGTTGAAAAAGTAACCAATGGCAAATTGTAAATAAATAGAAGTTAAAGGTGAATAATGAAAATTGGTCGGTCGGGGTTACAGAATGGCTCCGAAACTATTTTTATAAATAAGTATAAATTAAAATAAGCTTATTGACTTCCTACTCTAATATCTAAATCTTAACAAAATTGACAGAATAAATTACAGAAGATTTTGGACCAAAGTGTAATGGATGGAAGTTGGAGGAGTTAGTTGTAATTTGCCAAATTGATTTTTCTATTTATTTCTTCACTTATCCATTTGCATCATCTTTCTTCTTCTTCATTCAAGGTGGTCGAACCATAGTTCTTCCTTCCCCATCCATTTTCTTCTTCATTTCTTGTTAAATTCTTAAGCAAATTGATAGAAAACTAGCAAATCAACTTAGCTTTCTTCATTTCCATCATTAATTTGTAGAAAGGAGCTAAGGATTTCAAGGATTTTGGAAGGGAAAAATTCGGGTGGATCATCCCACTTGAGGTAAGATGTGTTTTTGTTTGATTTTATGGTTTATTTAGATGTTATTTAGGTTGAATTAGATAAGTTTGGTGTTAATTTGCATCAATTGATGCTATTTGTTAGAAATCCCTAATTGGTTTGGTTAAATTGAAGTTGTAAGAAATGAATTGATGATTTAGTGTTATTTTATATTAATTGATATTAGAATTAGTCAATTGAATGTGTATAGGCAACTAATTGATGGATTAATTGATGTAGAATTGAAGTTTGGATCAAAGTGCTCTATTTGGTGCATTTGGGGAATTTCGGTGGAAGTGAGATTTCTAAAGCCATTTGAAGCATAAGGTGAATCTATAATGCATCAAATAACATGTCTAATTTCTTGAATTGATGATTAGAAACCTATGGCAAAATTCCATTGTTGGCCGAACCATTGATCACTATTCATTGCCTTGGTTTTTCTTGATTTTTGCCTTGAATTCCCATGCTAATTTGACCACATTTGATGTTGTTTAATTGTGTTTATTCGATGCCTATACCTTTGTTGACAATATAGCTTTGTGTTGATTGAATTTGGCAAATCAAGTTTGCACCTAAACCTAACCTATTGTCTTGCCATTAAATGCCCACCATGTGTTTGATGAAATGCCTAGTTAATTTGCCTTTGGCCTATTAGTTTGTATTCCATAGGCCTACTATTTGAATGTCATTGTCGCCAGCGACGTTGGCATGCCAATTGACTTACTGTTTTCCGCCACCGAACTAACTTTTATTCCATGTCTTCCTTAATTGCCAAACCACTTATCATTGATTGTATAATATCTATAGCATTGCCATTGTTCCTATTGATAATTGAAATGATTGATAATGAACTGATTGATATTGGACTGGTTGATTATTGGATGCCATTGTTTCTTAATGGTATCCCTTATTATATTGACCCTTATATGGCTTGGCAGAGCTAACAATCCGATAGGGTAGTGGGAAAATACTATCGGCGATGTGCACATTATATTACTGATACCCTAGCTAGGAGGGGTCATGGTCCTGGCCATAAGGTCTGATCAGCCTTAAGCTTACTGATATAGATATGATACCGGAGACCTATATGGTCCATACGGATTACTGAAGATTGTATGATTTCTTTTCATACAGTGTAATACCCTAGCAAGTCATAACATAAATGCATGAATAAATTCTCAGTATATAGTCCATTAGTCTTGAATTGATGGGAAATAATTTTAGAAACACAGTTAGAAAGCAAATTTGAAACTTTTTAGGAAAACGGCAGTGTCGGAACACTGTCGAGAAATTAGCAGTCGGTCAACAGAAGAATTTTTGAAGTTGTCTTGGAGGTAAAATATAACCATAATTTATATGTAATTTTGGTAAAAAGAAGAAGTGAAAATCATTTAGGAACACTGAAAAGTAAAGAATGGCATTTTGGTAAATAAAGGGTAATTCAAGGTGAATTGTAGAAATGGGTCATTCGGAGTTACAAAATAACTCCAGAACTATTTTTATAATTAAGGATAAATTAAAAGAAGCATATTTCCTTTTTACACTGGTATCAAAATCTTAACAGAACATTCAGAATAAATTTCAGAAGATTTAAGGACCAAAATATAAAGATTGAAACTTGAGGAATTAAATTGTAATTTGGCAATTAATTTTGTCTTATTTGAGCACCATTTCCACGGGAATTCCAGCAGCTTTCTTCTTCACCATTTCTTCTCCATTGTTGCCATTTCTTCCTTTCCAATTTCTTTTCTTCATAACTTTTTCATTTCTTCACCAAATTGAATGAAATTTGATAGTAAAATCAAGCTCTCATCTAGCTTTATCCATTTCCATCCATAGATTGTTGATTGGAGCAAAGAATTTGGAGAAAAAATCACCTTAAAATTTCGGCCAACTTGGATAATTTGGGTGAGTAATTTATTTGTTTGATTTTATTGATGATTTAGTGTTATTTTAGGTTCAATTGAATGAGTAATTAGTTTAATTGCATTATTATATCCATAATTGAAAGTAATTGCAATTTAAATGTTGAATTTAAAGTTATAAAGGGTGAGATGTTGAATTAGTGTTAGGAATGTCAAATTGATGTTAGAAATATTTAATTGGATATGAATGAACAACTAATTGATGGTTAATTTGATGTGGAATTGTAGATTGAAGGAAGTAGGTTTCCAAAGTAAGCTC